>WOGN01000698.1:0-22762 GCA_015342105.1 Leptinotarsa texana
GGAAGTCCGAACTGATGAAATACACCACAAAACATTGTCAACAACCACCTTCAAGCAAAAATAATGATAGATGTTTTCCTCTGAAAATTACCATCTTATGTTACAGATGGAATTGTGGATTTAGTTAATTTTTAACAAATTGAATATGAAATATGTTAAATAAAATAAAAAAATGTCACTCACATTGAATGCTAATTTTTCCAAAAAATGGGAAATTCCACTAGGATACGCCACTTCATACCTTGGACCAGAATCGACAACAACTGTAAATAAAGTAATATAACATTATGTAATAATTTCAGATTTGATAATTTTTATTAAAAAAATAGTCCAGCAAACATATGCAATGATCTGATATCTTTCAACCATTTGCTATGTTGACATTTGCTCGTTGTTTTTTCAATGAATTGCTGTATAAATTACTGCATAATATAAAAAAATCAAATAAAATTTCCATTTGACAAGAACAACAGGAAAGTTCATCATCCGGATATGCCGTCTATCAGAAATATTAGAACTAAGTCAAAAACAAAGTCCTAGCAGCTGGATTTAACCAATTGCTGTATAATTTCTTGTGCTTTATGTTTGCGGAAGTATTTTACTTTGCTTTCATATATTACTGTTACTTCCACTTTTCATTAGTTTATGAGTTATTTATGAAGTTTTATATTTATCTCTATTACTTTTTCAAAGTTGTTGAATTTCTCACATTGTATAAGAACATTTTTTGCGTATCTATGAGTTTTTCATGTTCGCTCCGATGAGGGACCTAACTAAAAAAGATAGTACTCAGTAGTCTTCGAACCAATGAAGGCTAATAAAAGGAAATCGATTATTGAAAAGTTCTCTCTCATCTCCATGAATGGACATAAACTACAATTGTTGCCCTCTGTATGTGTTAATACATGAGACATAGGCGGTCGACTTGGGGTGCTTCGCATCGCTCATCAAGCTGTATAAGCCGATAATTACGTTCCAGCTGCGCCCAAGCACATAAGGTGAGAACATGAAACTTTTTCGCGATACACTCCTCTAAATTTTCATTTTAGTGTTATGGTTCCAGATATTTACCAGTGAATATTCCAATTACTTTCAAAATGTTTATCCATTGAATATCATAACAATAATCATTTATGAAGAAAGTATTTTGATAGATTACTGTTTTATAACAAAAGGATAATGGCTTATAATTTGTCACATGATGCATGGAATATCCCTGGTACCATCACTTGGGCCCCTCCCCCTGTAAAATATATCATCAAAAACTCTCGACCTATGGCACTCATGATATAGAAATAATAATTAGATGCAATAAAGTTCAGAATTCCGTTCACAGACGTGCTGAGTACACCTCAAGTGACAACTACATTGAAAATGAAGTTGGCATTTGGGGGACAAAATGTATATGTGATTTCTTTCACATTATGGTTCATAAATTAAAGAGCTGAACAAAATACACGCGACAGATTTCGCTTCTTGCACCATCTATCAACATGTGTACAAAGTTGTGTCACTCACATTTCTCGCGTCGTGACTTTTTGACAAAAGGAAATATTACTGGAGTTCATTCCCAACACCAAACCTCTTTTTTAACACCTCGACAAATGTTTCAATCACCAAGTGATTATCTTCAAGAGGAAGATCAAACTTTGATCCATAAATTAAAGAACTGAACAAAATATGCGCAGCAGATTTAGCACCATCTATCAAGATGTTTACAAAGTTGTATCAATCACATTTCTCGCGTCGAGACTTTTTGACAAAACAAAAAACAATATTACTGAAGTTTAATCCCAACACCAAACCTCCTTTTTACACCTCGACTCGTGTTTCAATCACCAAGTGATTATCTTCAAGAGGAAGATCAAACTTTGATCCATAAATCAAAGAGCTGAACAAAATACGCGCGGCAGGTTTCTTGCAGCATCTATCAACATGTGTACAAAGTTGTGTCAATCGCATTTCTCGCGTCGAGACTTTTTGACAACACAAAAAACAATATTATTGGAGTTTAATCCCAACACCTAACTTCTTTTTTAACACTTTGACATGTGTTTCAATCACCAAGTGATCATCTTCAAGAAGAAGATTAAAATTAATCCATAAATTAAAGAGCTGAACACAATACACGCGACAGATTTCGCTTCTTGCACCACCTATCAACATATGTACAAAGTTGTGTCAATCACATTTCTCGCGTCGAGACTTTTTGACAAAACAAAAGGGAATATTACTGGAATTTTTTCCCAACACCAAACCTCTTTTTTAACACCTCGACACGTGTTTCAATCACCAAGTGATCATCTTCGAGAGGAAGATTGAACTTTAATCCATTAATTGAAGAGGTGAACCAAAAACGCACGACAGATTTCGATTCTTGCACCATCTAATCAACATGTGTACAAAGTTGTGTCAATCACATTTCTCGCGTTGAGACTTTTTGACAAAACAAAAATCAATATTACTGGAGTTGAATCTCAACACCAAACTTCTTCTTTAACACCTCAATCACCAAGTGATCAGCTTCAAGAGAAAGATTAAACTTTAATCTTCCTCTTGAAGATGATTACTTGGTGATTAAACACAAGTCAGGATGTTGAAAATAACGGTTTGGTATTGGATTAAATTCCAGTAATATTCATTACTAAATCAAAGGTTCCAAACAGTGCATCACAAGAAAACAAAAGGGACAAAATGGTCAAGGCTTTCGCGGCCGAAGTTTTCAATGTCACTATTTTTCGGGTTTGAAAACCGTCGATTTTTGGAATATCTTCTTGACGTTTCACTGGCGCGAGTGGCTAGATTCTATAGAGGTTTATATATCCCGAGTTTTTCTCTGATAACTGGATGTTACGGCTGCATAAACATATTTTATGTTGACTCCGGTAGTTTGGTGTGCTAATATGGGACTCGTTCTGCTCCTTATATATATTACAACATCAGCCGTGATACGAATATTTTCCTATTTGCTGAATGCCTTCAAGATGCAGAATCTTTGAATAGCAACCAACTATGCGATAAAATCAATACAATTAATTCACTTTAGTATATTTAAATGATCCACCTTTCAGAAATAAAATCCTTATGTGAAGTTTATGGGTATATCTGTAGATCAAAGCTTGATTGGAAATATCACAACAACTTCTTAGCTGATTTTCCTGCAACACGGCGTCAAAAACTATTCTCCTAACAGCCTATTTCTCATTCATTCAGTCAAGAATTGGATATATCTTATTGACATGGGTCATGCAGCATCTACATTTAGAATATTCGATTTACAATATAAAGCAGAAAAAATTGTGGATGATCTTAGCTATAAAGCTGATTGCAAAGAAGTTTTCCTGAACCTCAATATATTAACACTGCATCCTTTATACATATACCAATGTCTAATATTCGCCCATAAACATATATCTTTATCATGCACTAATCTGCATGGTTGTGATACTGTAGACATGTTATGATACTGTATTACTACATTGTTATGATACAACGATCCTATTCAAATTTATTTTCATCGTTTGAGTAAAACACATATAGATGCGAACTATTTTGCTCCAAAACTATTTAATAAATTGAGACTCCGTTAGGTATCAATCTAAATAACCTTCAATTGAAATTAAAAAATTACCTAATGAAGAAATAGTTTTACTCTTTCAATGAACATTTTATCAATCATTTTAATGACATGGGATGATAAATCACAAGATATGGTGTTTGTGAAGTTCTAGTTTAAATTTTTGTTTTTGGTAATTGGGTCAAGTTTCTTATGACTTGTGTAAAAAAATTTGTATGGCACCAATAAATTTATCTATAAAATTTATTTCATAAGTTTTGGACAAGTCTAATTTACCTATTAATTAATTAATAAAAAAACTGACATTATAGAGATAAGACAGACTAAAATTGAGACAAAGAAAACACACTAGCAATCTTCAAGCGAGTCTTTTACTATTATTATGAAATCACTTGTATTATAAAGACTCATTTTAATAAGAATGACTGACAAATTAATAGGTATATACATGTATTGTACATGTAAACCAGACATTGTCAACAAGAGTTTTCCCTCTTAGACAATGAAGTACATTTTTGATTGATTGATTGTCCTGATTTTGCCATATTACGTACAGCTGTTTCTGAAATAAAAAAACTCTTCAATGGTACTGAACCATTGTTTGGCATAATCATTGATGTTTGTTAATACAGTATCCTCATCAGCATTCCTATTTTCAGGAAGATAGAAAGATGTTTCAGATACTTATATAAACAGTCAATAGGGTCGTGCCCTCTCTCTAATTTATGTACGGAGGAGTACCACGGAGGATCCCCTCCTTGGTACACCCCTTTTGATAGAGCGTTCCTGTCATAAAACATTATAGTAATACATCCTGTGTATTTCATTACTTAGATGATTCATCACTGACATAATCAAAGGCCTTCAATATATTCCTATAGATAGATAAACATGATTGTTTATTTTCAAACACTTTAACTTTTACCCGGAAATGAACAGATTCAATAATAGCGAATTATTCAATTCAATTTGATCGTTCATAAGATATAGAGAGTTTTTGAATTTGTTTATTTCCATACTATCCAACAGGTTAAGTTCCAAACCGTTCTTCTGGAAATGGGAGGGGCTTGTATTCATGGGTGAACTCCTGTCCTTCTGTGATTGAATGAGTGGCAATGTGGAATTTATTTTTCCATTTTGAAAATTATATTTGTGTTCCTTTATGCGAGCTTTGAACATTCTCAAACTAAAAGAACGTTCAAAAAAATTTATTGATATAGTTAATGAATTCATACCTGACCTTTTTAGGTAGATTCATTAATTAGAAATTAGGCATACAAGTAGGTAATGGGTTAGAGTATAAAATGGTTGTAATTTAGAAGTAACTTTTAGAATATGCTTGCGAAAGCCATTGTATAGCGAAACAATTGTTGCGGTTTTAGTGAAAATCATACAATAATCTGTATTTATTAGTTTTAATATGGATTTTCATCAAGAATCAGCCAGTTCTATTCAATTTTGAATATGAAATTGTTATTTTTCATATGAATACTAAGTTGAATTAATATAGCTTTTTACAGTACTTAATATAATGTGGGCAATGTGTGTATTTGCCTATAATTCTCAGGTGATTTTTCAATCTCCCTTCTTGTCGATGGCAAATACTTTAGCTGACTTGAGCACCGAAGGAAATATCTCATTTGATAGGCAACTATTTATGATAAACGTGAGAGTTTAAGTGACCATTAACAGAAAGCCTCACCTCCAACAGTGCAAAACTCTCCAAATCTGTCTTCTGATGCCACGGTGAGACCATTGGATAAAATTGTGACTTTGGTTTTCTGATCTTCCTCCTTGAAATTAGAGTAAATAGGTTTTGGTAAATCCTTGACAGGTATGTCCATAGGTGGCATTTCAGTTACTTTATTTTTAGGTCTTTCGGTCAAGTTTGTCCATTCTGTTGATGTATAATATCTTTGAAAATACTTCCCAATAATTTCTTTTGATTGCCATGATCTTGAAAATAAGAATGAACATGAAGTAAATTCTATTACAAAATTTCTGATGAAAAATATAACTATTCAAAAATGAGGTTGTTTATGTAAAACTTACCTATTGTTTGAATTTACAATAACTTTAGTAAGTTTTCTACTCATTTGGAGCGTCATTGATTAAAAAAGATAATAGGAGCTGGGATTGTTATGTCTTCAAAAAAAAGTTTCAAATAATGGTTTGTGTATGTAAATTTTTATTTATAACTCAGAATTTTGACAAATGGAAGATGAAAATGAAATATAAACATATAAGTAGTGTTGCCAATAGAGAAAAATGTTTACCGATGATGGCGCTAGTTTATACAACAAATGGTAACATAACGATAATTAACTGATCGGCACCACTTACCGGTTATATTGATTGTGTTGATGTTTACTGTATTTTGAGTTGTACTGATAGTAATTTTCTTCATGCAATCATTGTTGATATGATAAACTGAGGAATATGTGAAATAATCACTTTCGTTGACGGAAAGCACAAAAAATGACGCTTTCGGGACTTTTTGTTTCACAGTATGACCTGCCTGTGAAAACTGCTCAAAAACTCCAAAGTTTGGCACAAAATACTTGTGTTTTATGAAAAATGAGAATTGAAACTTCTCGTTTCTATATAACCTTCTTTTGTAACTAATATTACTACAATTTCGTCTTACAAGGAGATTTCCAAACGAATAAGTGCAATTTTTTTATTTATTTATTTTTAATTTATTATATTCGTTCGAAAATGTCCTTGTAGGATGAAACTGCAATAATGTTAGTTACAAATAGAAGTGTTGTAAAAACACAGGAAGTTTCAATTCTTCTTTTTCATGATGATCTCCTACTACGTAGTAACGGCTACATCCATCAATCTACTTGTATTTATTCAGACAATCCTCACAGTTTTTAAGTATGCCAATAATTTTGTTTCAAAATTCATACAAGTCAAAGATTGGACTGGGATGAATGAAATGCCAACAACTGGGTAATAGGGTTTTCAAAATGGACACTTCTCTTGGTGTCGATTTTGTGAACTAGAGACAATTACATTGTTTGTCTAGTAGTCATTAATGAGTGTTTATTTTTGTCGCTCTTACTTTGATTCTTCTAGTTAATTGGTGAAAATTGAAAAGCTTGCCTGGTGGCCAAAGGCTTTACAGAAAACGGGCTAGGCGAAGCTCTCTGGCTAAGAGACAAACTTGTCTGGCCATCAGTACAATACCGTCAGCGGCCATGGAGATCCTTCTAAATCTACCTCTCCACATTTTTCTGGGGAGAAAGGCTAGATGGACTGCATATAGACTTGTGCAAATTGCCAATTACACAAATCAATTTAATGCAGAATGCAACAGACAGTTGGTTGACAATAGAGATCTGTGACTTTACGCCTCCAACTGTCAACTACGAACTGCCTTATGAAGTACTCTTCCCAAGTAGAGAGGACTGAACCTACGGAAGAAAGACATATTAAGAGCAGATAGTTGTTGGTTCGCTGATGGCTCAAAAACATCTTCAGGTTCTGGTGTAGGTGTTTTCAGTCGCAGATCCAGGACAGAGATATCAACCTGCCTAGGAACCTGTGCGACTGTATTTCAAGCAGAAATTTACGCTATTGAATTGTATGAGGAGAGATTGGAGGAATCCAGCCTCATACACAAGTCAATAAAAATATTCTCGAACAGTCAAGCGGCGTTGGAAGCTCTTGACTCATACCGAGCAACGTCTAAATTGGTAGCAAATTGCCAAAAACTACTCTCCTCGATAGCAAGACTTAACAGATTGTCTTTTGTCTGGATTCTTGGACATACTGGCCTGGAAGGCAGTGAGGCTGCTGACTCCCTTGCAAAGGAGGGTGCTGCAAGCAACTTCATCGGACCAGAATCTGGATGGATGGATGGAAAGAAGATTTATGGACTTCTGGCAGAATCTTCCAGCATTGCCTCACTCCAAGGCGTTTATTCACCCTTCGAAGCTTGATACCAAACAGTTGTTGGACTACAGTAGGGATGAACTACGATGTCTAACAGGCCTTCTTACAGGTCACTGTCATTTGAATCATCAGTATGTGTCGCCTCTGTTTTGAAAATGATGAAACAGCAGAACACATACTTTGTGCCTGCCCCGCTGGGGACCGAATCAGGTTTTAATAGTTCGACAGAGCCGTACTCTTACCATCTGACCTGAAAGACTTATATACAAACTAACCGGCTTCGTTAAGAAGTTGGGTTAGTTTGCGTGAATAGGTGTGAGCCACAATAAACCCTTGCGGGTTGCGTTGGAGGGTCAGATGGACCCACTCAATTTGGACCTAACCTAAACCCCTACGAATGCCAACTCTCGAATATCGAAACCTGTGCAAGCTGTCTAAAACTGATAACTCGTTTTATCAAGTATGGGTGCAACATATGACTGCAACTATTCGCATAACTTCCTGAGAAGAATATCTATTTGTATAGTATATTATAAACCACGAACTCAGTAACTACTGAGTTTATGTACCATTCAAATGCAAATTTCTTCCCGTTCGAAAATGAAGACTCATGGAAATTATTATACAAGCATTCCAGTTTATATCATATGTGAAAAAACAGGTGAGATAAAATCGGTTTGTACTGAAATATAAACTGCATCAGTTGAAGTAAATGAAGTGGGTGGAATATTGCGTAAATAAAATACTTCTCATAATAAAAACTGGATGAAGGTAGTTTCTGGATTATATCAGTTCGTGTTCAAGTTTCTGTTTATGATCGATGAAAATTTGATACTTTTACATTTCGTTTTCAATAACAAGTCAATGTTTTGATTGAATGTTTATCAAAAAGGCCGTATACTTATCTATTAAAGCAGATCAATGTCTGAATGTGTATGTACGTGATGTTAATGAAGGTAATATACTTTATTTGAGGAGGTGTACTACGCAGAAACCAAATCCCGGCCTCTTGTTTATAATAACTGATATTATTTTGCGTCCTGATTACAGAATAAACTGCAATCTGGATAATATTGAAATTATTACTTACGTCCTAGAAAGATACCATAATGAAATGAAATTTTTATCTAACTCTTTTCGAGTTCATATTGACTAATTGAATATCTATCTGTGGGCGGTACTTCAATTTTATTAATACAGGAAATTGCTCCGATTTCTGGATAAACTTATACTACGAAGGTAAATATATAGAACGCTGTAAGTAAGTTGTCAACTGAACCATTTTCAATAGGTATAAGATGGTTCAATACTAATCTGAAGCTATTTTCTTCTTTTCTTCTTTATATATAGGTACCAGTCATTCAATTTCGATTCGACTTCTACCAGTTGTTCCAAAGAAAAAATCAATTTAGAGAAAAGATTCAGATTCAGATTCAACTGATTCGTGAGGCATCTACTTTTCGAGCTATTACGTTTTAAACCATCCAAACGCACATGGGAGCTGACGACCAGCTCTTTTGCTATCCCACGAACTAAGGACTAACGGGGTCATACCTTTCAACGAGTGATAGCAAATGAAAATCAAACGTTCAGCCTTGCGGTTCAAGCCACCGGTTCTCACAGCGGTCAAACTGACTACCCATGTCAACCCACCAGGCTATCGTCCTATATCTCTCATCTTTATGGCTATTTTTCAATTTTTTATTGTTTTTTTTTAATTTAATGGTTACGTCTACTGGAATAACTATGTCTATGAGGTAGGTGATTTTCTGAGTATATATGTAATATCCAGTCTGTTGTGTGCTATTGTTCTGTCTGTGTAGAGTGTACCAGTACAGTTTCCATTCTTCGCTTTCTAAAAGTTGCTGGGGTGATATTTACAATAAACTTAAATATCCGTTATTAGGTTATGTTCAATTGCTATTTCCTGGTGTATAGTTCATGCCTTTCTGTGTAATCTGTTCCGGCTAAAAATTTACATCCGTTTGTTATATGCTTTATTGTTTCTGTGTGTTGCTGATATTTTTACAATTGTTTGATATAATGCTTTAGTCTTTTATTATGTGTTTTTATTAATTTAGGGTGGCAATGAGATGGTATTGTATAGATAGCTAGTGCAAATCTTTCTGTTTTAGGTTGAAGTTGACCTTGGGTTAACCATTTATATGTGAGTTGTTTGTTGATGTGTGGTTGGTTTACATTTTGAAATTTTTTTGTGTAAATTGTGTTATTTGTCTATTTGATTATTTTCATTTCTTTGTGTTTCATTCAGGTTCAGAAGTATGCATCGTAGATCTGCTTTCATCATTTCTTTGTGTAATGGGCTATTGGTTTTTTTTTGTTGATTTATGTTCTGAACTTGTGTATTTGTTTTGTATGCAATTCTCTGCGACCTATTTATCTTGGTAATATTGTTCTTTCTATTGCTGAGTTAGGGTTTTTCATCCTGTGTTTGGTGAGCAAGGTTTGGTTCAGTCTATTGATGTTTTCGGTGTCGGTGTTGGTCCATTTTATTAATCCGAATGAGTAAGTAAGCATAAGTAAGCATATGTGATGGTAGCTCTCATTATACTGCCGAGTTCAATTTTGTTTAACTATGGTTGTTAGTCTGATGTTATATTTTTGAATTAGTTGTGTTTTTATTTCTGTATGGTCCACTCTGGTGTTTTGTTGAAATCCAAAATATTTGTGAATTTCTTGGTCTTGCATAGTGCTTTCTTTTATATAAATGGTTTATTATTTGTATGTTTTCAATTTCTATCCATTTTCTTTTTTTTGATTCTGGCTGGCGTTTCCTATTGTTTTGATGAGGTATTTCATTTGGTTTGGTGTGGCTCCGTATAGCTTGATATCGTCCATATATACGATGTGATTTATAGTGTGTTCTGTTTTTGTTCTGTTTTTGATTTGTAAACCGTTTGTGGTGCTGTTCAGTAATTTTGATAAGGGGTATACCCCAATTTCGAAACCCTCAGTGATCATCTAGAACTGTGCAGTTCTCCCTTTCTGAATTTGTGAATTTTGACAATTCTTTTAGGATCCATTGGATCTGTAGGTTTTTGGGGATCAAGTGGGTTTTTGGGGATCAAGTAGGTTTTTGAGGATCAAGTAGGTTTTTGGGGGTCAATAGTTGGTAATTTTAATAAATTATAGGAGATAAATCGTATATTTTAATCTTCTGTGTGGATATCTTTATTTGGGTCGCCTGTGATGAGGTGGATTGTAGTTCTTCATGTGTTTATAGTGTTGATTAAGAACTTTGTGATTATGTTCAGCATTTTGTATATTTTGAGTACTTGTAACCAACTATTTGGGATTGATTCGACATCTTTCTTGTTGTCAATATAGCAGGATTATGAGTTCCTGTTATTTTTCCGCCGGTTTTATAATAGTGTAGTCTATGATTAGTTTTTCTTTGCAGCCTAAACTTTTTTTCTGCAGCTTTCTTCCTTCGATTAGGATGTTGTGTGTCTAGAGGTGCGACTCTATTTTTAGAGTGATGAGGGATGTGATAATTTTTTTAAGTGATCGGTCGATGGTTATTTGCGTTTTGTTTCTGTTCATTCTTAGGTTTTATAACTGTGATGCACCAAACACCAAACTGTAATTTTTACACCTCGACACGTGTTTCGATCACCAAGTGATCATCTTCCTGTAATATTTATTCTAAAGTTTTATGTATTATGAATGGAGGTTAGTTATTTGCCTTATTATTTGTATTAGAATATTTATATTATTATTACTATTTCTATAACTATTATCAGTAATATCATTATTTACAGTCTCGGGGTATAAGGGACAAGTTAATTTATCACCAGAAGGATACCGACAACAAAAATGTAATAAAGTCCCTTGATTTTTACACATTTTAACGTTTGAAAATCTGAATTTCTAACATACAACGAAAAACATTGTTTGCCATTTTTCAAAAAACTTCGAATAGGGGTGGTTGTTCTTCACGCAAAGGGGTGAACATTCACTTTCATTGAACCCCAGACTCATTAATTCCTCATATCTTATATATTCCCACAAAGCACCAGCCCCTGGAAAGTTTATATTCATAACGTTAATTGCTCGCTTGTTCCCACTCATCAAATTTTTCATAATATGTATGTGTCAGCCGCCAAACCATTAACTAGTGACTTGGATAAAAATTATAATGACCCCACAGCTAGAGCACGTGAAATCGTTGTCGACGACGCGACGGTTAGCAAAACCGATAGCAATTGATGGCAATGACGGATCCACAGGCTGGCTTTTCAAGGCCGTTTTTATCCGTTAAACTAATGCGTGTGTGGTAGATTAAGGAAGTGAGAGAGCTGATTTGTTTCCAAATTAGGCGTCGGTAACGAACGAAGAAAGTACTCGATTTTTTTTTTGATAAGTAACCGACAAATACCAAATCGATCCAACTCAATACGGAAGAGCAGAAAGGTCATATTTTTTTGAAAATTCCGTTATCCCGACGTTCAACTCGAAGTTTCGGCTTTGAACTCTTAATTTCGTCTTTAATTTCGAAATTTCAATTTTGAATCCGTAATTTCTGATTACAGTATACCTAGTATAATTTCACCTGAGTTCAGATGAAAACTAGTTGAAAATTTTCAAAAAATGATAAACGAAAAGTTTACCAACTTATTGAATAGATATTTACAATTTATGCCTTAGGGGCTTTCCAATAATCACGTGATGTTTTTTTAGTATTTATTAACCCCCCTCCCTCTTGGTGATACGTGGTGAGGTTTATGACTAACCCCACTTCCACATCCAAAATCACCATTTTTTAGTACCTACAAAGATTCTTGAAATGTTTGGAATATCATCTTCAAATACATTAAATACACAAATACATACATTTGTACACTGTATATACAGTACACTGAAAAAGCTGTCATTCATTTTACGAAAACCGTAACCGACTCTTTGGAAAATTCCGAAAACTGCCTTGCAGTTTTTCCAGATTTAGCAAAAGCTTTCGACACGGTAGCACATGGCACATATAGGTAGGGCATTCGTGGCCCAGCGTTAAACATTTTGCAAAAGTATTTATCGAACAGAAAACAAACCGTTAAAATTGACAATGAACTTAGTTCCTCAAATGAAATCACAATTGGCACAGTATTGGGGTCGATTTTATTTTTAGTTTACATAAACAGTATTGGCTGTATAATATCGGTTGATAATCTTATTTCATATGCAGACGACCCGGCAATCATTTTTTATGCAAAACATGGCAACAAGTATATCAAAAAGCAGCAAATGGTTTGAAGGATATCCAGATATGGCTGAACTACAATCTCCTCAGTTTGAATTTGAATGAAACCAAATTCGTTTGTTTCACGCTTCTCAAAAACGATCAACCAATTGACACTGCCCTAAAAATACATACCTCTGAATGTCCACAAAAGAAGCAATGTGATTGCGCTTCGATAAAAAAATTGTCAAAGTTAAAATATCTTGGTGTAGTTTTGGATCAGCATATGAAATGGGACGAACATACCAAATATGTTACAAAGCAACTCCGCCAGCTCACTCACAAAATGTATAATTTGAGAGAAATCTTAAACATTAAAAATTCAATGACGTATTGTATCTTCGGGTGGGGTGGCACATTTGACTGCAACCTGTACAGCCTCCAAGCCATGCAAAAACCATAATCAAAATAATTCTTAGGAAAAACTCTACTCAACAGAACATCTCTATAAAGAAACCAAGTTATATAACATAAGATGTATTCATATTTATCACTGTCTTATATGGATGTATAATAATAAACATCTTTACTATAGCGAAAAGATAAAAAATACTAGATCTATCGAAAATTTAAATGTTGTAATTCCCATGTATAAAAAACTCATACACAAGGAACAATTTTCTATTTCGGTCCTAAATTTTACAATACACTAGATCGCAGTTTGAAAGAAAACCTCACATTTAACAAATATAAAACTGGTATAAAACAATTCATCAACCTTAACTTTCTATCACTAGTGAAGTTAGGTTAAAATAATTAGTCAATATCTGTATCGTAATACATAGCTGAATGTGTTAATACAGTGGCTTCATAAATCTATGAAATATAGGTCCGTATTTAAAAAATAAAGTTGATGATGAAATATAATGCACGAAACGTCGCATTGCAAATTGGTTAATATCGATTTATAACAAATATCATTCGAACTGGAGGCGGTAGAGCCAAGAAACGAAATTCAACAATTCTAGTTTTTAGTGAATATTTCGAAAAAAACTACTGATACCACTCGATCTGGAAAGAGATTGTTCTAGTTCCCTAGAATAGGAAACTTTTGTCCAGTTTACGGGACCTTGTAGGCCTTACCGTTTCCGAGATAGCAATAGTTCAATAGTGGGATCAGCTGAAAAAACGGGATGTATTAAGCACAAATAGTAGAATTTGCTCATTATGAATACGCTAGAGAAAGTTATTATATATCGAAACAAATGTTGCGGTTTTTTAAACTTTCAATAAAGTGCAACTTGAATAACTTATAGATTTTCATCAAGTATCGGCCTGTGTTAGGAATCACATGTTAAAAGGTAAGACCTCTTTAGTCCTTAGCTCGCACAAGTTTCGACTTCTGAGGGTTGTCATTCATTAGCTGGTTAACGGAAAAACATATTTTGAAACATTTTTTAAATTCCATCACATATTTATTACCTGGATTATCATATTCATCTTTTATTGGACCCTTTTCAATATATATTCAATTCAAAAATGTATGCCTCATATTGTACTTAATAACGACTTTGTCTATACTTTTTTGTAATCTTCCTACTTTCTCACTTCTTCATCTGCACATTTGAGCTTAGTTCTCATCTGCAAGTTAAAATTTGCTGAGTTGTACCTCTCCTGCTAATTTGCATTCCAGAAAACTAATCATTCAAAAATAGACGAATGGGCGTAGGAGTCGAAGTACTCCTTCGTGATGAAACATCAATTCATTTTCTGTGAAACTTACAGCTTGCTCCAACATTTCAGTTATCCTAGAGATGGTTAAATTGTGAAAAAGTTGTGAATGATTCAGAATTCTGTCGATAAAAATGTCCAATGATCTCCCAAGGTACCAGCCCACATATTGATTTTTTGGCTTTACTGTAACCAGGTTCTCGAAATGAATGAGGGTTAGTGTTGTCCCTCTAACGAGAGTTGTGTCTATTCACTCCACAGGCAATGGCTGAAGCTATCTTCAATGAATTCAGGAATCTATTTCATCATAGGGTTGGAATCTGAGTAGCTTCTAATTATGTAAACCGTACTTTATTAACACCAGAGACGGTAGCACCATAGCATAACAACATAGTTTGTTATGATCCATTTCAACATAACCCAGAATTACATCTTCAACTACTTCAAAAGCCTCTCTGTCATATTAAAATTAAAATTCTACTAAATAAACTATAGAGACTGAAGTGCATTTCTGTATTGTAATTTCTATTTTGTTTCAAGTTAGCAGAACATATTGGAACTAGAAAACAAAATTAGCTCCGTGAGGAGAATGAAAGTACAAGTAGAACAAGTAGGACAAAAGTCTGACTGCCTTAACGTCCATTCTCGTTTCTCGACAATGTATACATGAAAACTAAATACGTCTAAAGACGAATTTTCCGAAACCACAACAAAACAGTAACTGTGTCGATTTTGACAAAACAAAAATTGGAGTTGTCAAAATGAGAAACATTTTGAAAACTTTGTCACCTGCGACTGTTTCTGTCAACAACGAAATGTTCCACCGACAGGCAGACGAATTTTATGACAATAACTTCCACTAACAATTATTGTGAAATATGTCGTACCCCAAGTTAATGTAAGTTCCATATGCCATTTGCAATAACTTATACCATTTGTATGATTTGTGTAATTTTTCTCATGATTTGTATATTCCTACGTCTAATCATCACATTTTACACATAAGGACATTTCCTTTATTGTGGTGAACAGCTGTTTTTACCAAATTTTCATATCTATATGTGTGCATATATATACACATACATGGTGTTTATTAAACATACTCTGATGATTTTTGATAGGGCGCTTTGTTCCGAAGATATGGAAAGAAAAAGAATTTCGACAATAACAATTTGTTACCAAAAATTACATGTAATGCTTCCTCTCCTAATCGACTCTTTTAAAAACACCAGGATCGTTTCTGATTGTGTACACCCTGCAGCCGTTTGTAGTAATCGGTATGTTGCTGGCACCAACGAAATTGTTAGATTTTTTAATTCTTGGTAGGTCCAGTGTAGTACGCTATACTTTTATTTCGGCTACGTTAATAATATCAAAATTACCAAAATTGTTACTGACAAAATTATTTTTCGCCCAGTATCTTCGAAACAAAGTACCCCAACAAAAATACTCAAAGAACAAAATATCCTTAGAATTGGTCAAGGAATAGTCCTATAATTTTGTCGCGGGTTTAATAAATACTCTGTAGATATTTTTATAGGTTTTGAATTATATAGACTTATACAGGCATATAGCCTGTGTACATTTTTATCTTATTCACACACGCTTTGTCAATAAAATTAATTCTTCTGACTATTATTATTCAAATGGTTTCGATGTTTCCTCTGTGTTATTGTTAACACAGTTATGTGGAAACGGTCCGCGCCAACAACAAGCAACTATTCACTTAACTTTTTTGTTTTGGTATGTGTCAATGTTTGATTGGTATTAATTGATATCGGTTTCCTATTCCTTTCTAGGTCATCTTCTATCAAATTTGCCATAAATTTATCTCTTCCATAATTTATTCGTCTTCGTCTTCGTTTTCAAAAACAGAAACTAGTCGCAAGCGAGTCCGTTCCGTTATAGGGAATATATTTTCATTTCGATTAAACTAATATTCGACCTCATTTGCAACTAAAAAAATCATGTGCACTGGAGGGTAATGGGAAAAAGTCAGACGTATTTTAATCATTTACTTATGAATTCAAATCCGAAATTGCAATGCTTGTACAAGAAGTGAAAAATTTGAGCACATAAAATCTTTAATATTCAGTTTCTGAAATTAATGAATAGAAAAAACATCGAGCACACATGTATTCGAAAACAAATTATTCGTTATCTCAATATCTAACACCATGCAGCGCTTTTCAGACCTGCCAGAAATCTCATCAGTGAAGTTGAGCTAAAAATATTCCTTGAAACTATCCACATTGACGTGTCTTTCCGTTTTTCTTTCCTGTGGGGAAGATATAGCGAGTGCAAATTTTACGAAATAACCCCTTGTATTTTGTCGATCACAGATTGAAACCCCAAATATCATTTCACGAATACGATACGTTTAGTATAAACGTTCATTCAACAGAATATAAGATAGGCAGGTGCATTCATGAATTATTTAGGTCAATTCAATGTTCCATCTGCTCGGCATCTGCGAACAATTTTTATCACCTTGTAGATGATGTGAAAATGTATCAGCAACTGGGTAATCTAGATACCACTCGCGAAATAAAATTAGCAGTCTAAAATTACAATTAACATCTATTCCTAATGGAGTTTATTCAGTTCACGAGTTCTTTAATTAAATGTTAGCTTCTTTCTTGTCTCCTACCAAGACAGTCGAACATTATGAACTGGATAATATTGAATGAAAGCCATTTTTTGTAGAGGAATCAAAATTATTACTGAACTTTCAGAGGACCAATCTAAAAAAATTAAAATTAGTAATGAATCACGTTATACAGGGTAGACTTCTAGTTGTCCCTGAATAAATTCAATATATTTTCCTCAGAGAAAAATTTACTTTTTCAGTGATTCGTCGGATTTCATTTATTTTTGTATATCAAAAAAAAGGGTGAAAAGTTTATAGAGCACTTATTTTGACGTGTTGGAGACCAAAATTTGGCTCCGTCTTCGAAAAG
This sequence comes from Leptinotarsa texana, assembly GCA_015342105.1. Taxonomy (NCBI): domain Eukaryota; kingdom Metazoa; phylum Arthropoda; class Insecta; order Coleoptera; family Chrysomelidae; genus Leptinotarsa; species Leptinotarsa texana. Next base: position 17,366 of record WOGN01000698.1, read on the forward strand.
GTCAATAAGAACAGGAGAATTCGAAAACTGTGAACATGTGAAGTAGGAATTATTTTTGATGATCGTCATTTAGTAAAACGAGCCGACAGTAGTAAAAGTTAGGCGATTCCCATAATTTTCAGAAAAGAGTTCTGAAAAGTTGTCCACTGCGATGGTTATATTCAATAAGTTTCAAAACAAACATTTATTTCAAAATTCATTTCACCTGCCATTCCCTTCCATATTTTTTTTGAAGCTCGTTATGGAAGTGTCAAAAGAAGAAAAATGAACTCACTAACAGAATATAACAAAATGAAGAAGTTACTTCAATTTCTTAAAATTCAAAAAGTAGTGTCTGTAATGAATGAGGATCAATAATACATTTTACAAACTCATCCAGGGAATGATTTTTGTCTCAATAAGATATATTTAAGGTTTTGTTTAAAAAAAAATGTTCTCTTTTTTTGTATACTAATAAAGGTGGAATGGTATGTCAACAACAATATCAGTACACAAAAATTAAGAATATTTTTTTTCAATACTCCTAGTAGAAAAACACCAAAATTAATTTTCTCTATAGTCAGGAATGTGAAATGCAATTTCAATATCATCAAATTGAAAATTAATTCTCCGATCGACCTAATATATAATCTACATTGATGTATTGAAATTTTTAAATTCATTTTGTTGATCATTGTTATTTCATCAGTTACCTTCCTCATTGTTTTTAACATTTTTTTATATAATAATTATAAATAAAGTTGTTTATAGTGGCACTTTGGCTTTGTTCAAAATTTAATGTTTGTCAGTTTATATGTAGATTTTTTATTGACATTTTTCTTTCGGAATTTTTTGAAGAGATTACTGGAAGTCAACATTCAAGTTTCCGATGTACCAGATCCGTTGCGTCATTCACTATCTTGAATTTAAAGGTTGTGTTTTGTTTATTGAATAACTATTATTTTAAATTTTACACGAAAAATTGTTATCAGAAAAGTTGTTTAAAATTAAATATCCTATAATTTTGGTGCCTATCAATTTTTTTCTAGGATCGATATTTTTTTATTTATACACCAAAATAAGGGCGTGAATTGTTTTTAATAGAACAACTCGTTTATTTTTAATTTAACGGAAAATACTGTGATCAACAAAGTGGTTTAAAATCAAATTTCTCCTACAATTTTAGTTTCCATCAATTTTTTCGTGGGATAGATATTATTCGATTTATACCTGAGAAAAAAGGAGGTAAAATCATTGTATTATCACGTTTATTTTCAATTTTACGTGAAAAATTGTAATAGTAATTCACAGCGCTGTATACAATAAATTTTCTACCAGAAAATTTGATTTTAAGCGAATTTGTTCATCATAATTTTCCTCCTTAAATTAAAAGCAAACGAGTTGTCCAACAAAAAACAAATTCACCCCTTCTTTTCGGGTATAAATCGAAAAATATCAATCCTAGGAAGAAAGTGATCAAGAACAAAATTGTAGTTGATTAAATTTCAAACAATTTTTGTGATACCAATTTTTCATGTAAAAATTAAAATAAACGAGTTATTCAATAAACAAAACTCAACCATTAAATTCAAGATGGCGGATGACGCAACGAGTCTGGTACCCCGAGAACTTGAATTCAGACTGCCAGTAACCCCCCAGCCAAATAATCCCGAAAGAAAATTGACACAAAAAATATTTGCGTTGCCGGTCCCTTTTTTCAACTAATTCAACTGGGCTAACCTGATCATATTCCATAATGTGCTTCAAGATATGAACCATTGTAATAATTTATTAATGTAGTATTGTAGTTTAAGGACAATTGTAATTATATGATTTGTAGTCTTGTTATAGTAGCTGTTTGGCTATACTACAAAAGAATATAAAATATAATAATAATAATATATAGTAATAATAAACTACAATCCATTAAGAACCTACTTCAGAACTTTTTTGCACATTATTACTCGTCCTTCGTAATTAGAATAATATCAACAGTACTTTCACAGTAATCGATAAGATTACAAAAACATGAACATTACTACATTTATTAGTATCGTTTGTAGGTAAAGTAGGCAAAAAAAGGTAGATTTTTTCAAAGCGGGTTCCAGCGTGACGAAGCTCAATAACACAATAAATAATTGATTAATCTAAAGCTTAATTATAATGAACTATAATTGAGATTCTTCTAATATCCAATAGAATTGATTCTGCCTAGGCCAGTCGCACACTGAAAAGTTGCTCTTGATTTATCAATTGAAAGTGCGTCGTGCGTCAAAATGTCGCTGCTCATCGAAGTATTTATAGGAGCAATTTAATTACACACGCTATATGAAAGAATATGCGCCGTTCTTCAAATTTTCTGTATACAATTGTTTTTTGGGATGTGAAAGGCATCTGGGTAGACAATATTAATAATTCCCCGAGCCACCTAAGTCGCATTCCATCAACCATGAAACGTTGCAGAATTATCCCAACTACGATCAGATATATTCTCTGATCATTGGCTACCTTTCAAACTGCCAGTCGATTTATGCAATTTTCTGTATTTTTCTGCACAAACGCAAGCACTCTGATGTTTAGCAATCAACGAGACTTTGAGCGGTTTGCGTTACGGTTTGTCTTGTTTTGATATGCACTTCCTTAGGACAGAGTCCTATGGCAACAGCACTCCATAAGACTTACGTGACCCCTGTTACAACAATATCAGCTAATTTTCTCTCTATCATTTACCCGTCTTCATCATGTGAGGTTGTTTGTCGGCGAAGTAATTTCTTAACGATATCAATTTCGAATACGTTGCTGGGGGGATACGTCTTGCGGAGTGTTTATTCCGAAAAGGTTATCGATAAGTCAGAAAAACACCATAGTTATCAATAACTGATTGATTTAACGTTGAATAAAAACTCAAGTGTTCGCGATTTCCCATAAAATTTTTGAATGACATATATAAACAGTGTGACCTACTTGAAAGCATGACACCTCCTTAAAATTTGCCCATTTTCTCCCATTTCGAATAGAGCTCAAAAAACTGTACTTTGGAACCAAATATCATTTTCTCTCTACAAAAACCAAGGCCTGCTGCAAATATTTTATAGGTTGAAATACAAGAAATCGTATTAGCGATATTTTTAGCACAACTTTAAAATCGTCATTGGACTGGGCACCCTTCTCTGTGCTATTACCCTCAAAATGAGATTGCTCTCACGACGTTCTCGTCTTCTGTGCTATTATCCTCAAAATAAGATTGCTCTCACGACGTTTCAACAAAGTTGCATTTGTCATCTACCAGTGATTTCTGTTTGTGTGTTTGATACGTGTTCGGAAGTGGACTATCCTTACTCCATCTGCTTCCTACTATATAGGTATTGTGGTTTTTTTTCCTGAGTTCTTCTTCTTCTTGATTGACCTGTTCTCCCCGTGGAGGTTTGAAATGTTGAATCTTGTTTATGTTCATCAAATTTTCCCATCCTTTTCAGCTGAAGTTTCATGTACTTATTGTGTGCTAACGGACCCAATTTCCATTTTACCTCTCACTCAAAAAATATTATAAATAGAAACACACCCTTGTAATCAGAACACAAAACTTAACCCAAAATCTCGACAAAAAAGTCGGTTTCCTTTTATGATCACAATTGTTTTATCGAATGTGGATGGAAACAGATTGTAATTTTGTAATTTTAATCTTCTTCCGACAACTCATCAGAATTTACTATTGGAAAAAAGCGGCTGACAATTGGAATAACCGCCTTGTTTCAAGAAATCGCATTCAAAAATGCAAGTTAGTAGTGGTCAAGAAATGGTCATTTCTGAAACACACTTACTAGAACTTCCAATTTGCACATGCTCGATAATCACATTTTTCATTCGTGTAATGTATAAATTTGCAATTCCTTTCGTTAACTTCTTTATCTTTCTCATTCTTTTTGCTCAAATATCTACTATTCCAATACTTGTTATTACAAACGTAAAATTAAATCATAATGTTCCAACAACGATATCATGGATTCTTCTGTTTCGGTTTTTCATTTGCAACAACTGTTACAGAACTTTTTTGTAACAGTTGTCTTGATTCTGCATCAATTCTGAACGGTGCTCCAAAAATTCTAAACCAAAACGAACCTACTTACGCGTACTGCAGTATACCGTCAATTATCATCATGTATTTGAAAGGTATGCAACGTGATTTCTTATTTGTGCAAAAAAATATGTATATATTACCTCTGTGCCTCAAAAGGCCAATTGAGGGTTCAATTCAAATTTGCTACATCCACTCAAATTCTTCATATATTTTTGGATATACTATCCTTTATTTGACAAACTGCGTTACAAACTAGAAAAAGATTGAAGTTTTTTTGCCTCTACAATTTCTTGAGTGCTTTTGCTGTTTTACACCGTCGAAACTGCCCCAGTTTTTTTGTGTCATAATTATGGTACTCTTTTGTAAATGTGACACACACAGTTTCTACCATCACCATTACCAATCTGAAGGAAGAACACAGGCTATTCGTATTATGGAAAAGCGATACCGGCCATACTGAAACTTGAATACGATGGCTGATTATTATTGTAGCATTTAGGGAATAAATCTCGTTCGAGAAAACTATTTGAATATTTTGAAATTCATTTTAGGAAACTATATCGATACCTTTGATACCAAAAATAAAATCAAGCACAAGTCTGAATTTTTTTTGTTTTCTTTCCCGATGGCGGTGGATGCGAAAGGAAAAGAATTGTGCATTGTGAACACTTTATAACTGAAATCAATAAAGTCGCCCCAGAGCGCCAATTAATTTTTATTGTTGTTTTTATTTTTATCGTTGTTCTTAATAACCATCCATGACAACATCAAAAATGTAGAACTACCGAACCTTTCATGAGAAAATACCCATCTATTGTGTGGTTTACGTGGAGAAAGTGTGATAAGCATTTTTGTGCATTGTCAAAAATATCATAAAAAGGTGGAAATTGGATATGGAACAGAATATCAGACAAATACAAGCTGGGTGGTCCAGAAAAAATACGAGTAGTTTCTGGAATGGGATACACTAACTACTGTTTTCAAAGATTTTATTGTGGTCCAAAATCAGACCCTTATCATCTCCACTGACTTAGAAAAACAGAAATCCGTTTAAAGTAATACTGAAAGTAAACTGTATTTTATTAAAACAACGGAGCGACTTTATTGATTCTAGTGGCACATTTGCTTTTTCAGCTGCAGGAAAACCCGAAAAAACTTGCAGCACCACATCATCCGAAGATCTTGATCTAACAATGTCCTATCTCTTATAAAACAAAATGTAGGGTGTCTCCAGAGGCTCCAGTAAATTCAATGCATCGCCAGAACACTTCATGACACGACTATCGTCAAACTTAAACCAGTCCGTTTCGTCTTTGACCAAGGCGTAATAATGACCAAAT
>WOGN01000699.1:0-22760 GCA_015342105.1 Leptinotarsa texana
CAGGTTGATCCGTCGAATAGTTTGCCAGAAACGGCTAATTAACGCTCATCATGAAAAGCCCTGTATATTTGTCAATAAAATTTCATTCGCAGTTGAAATATCAATCTTTGAACCACAAACAATGTCTTCACCGGTTTTACACGTACAACAGTGAAGTTAAATGGCCCCAACTTTTCTATTTTTTAGTTTTCAGTTAGTGACACATCTATTATATTTTCCTAGTGTTCAATACAAAATCACTTCTTGCACCTGCATTATATTTTATAACGCTTAATTGGAATTACTAAAAAACTTGTATAAAATTGTATTCCAATTATTTTATTCTTTACGAAACTATTTTTCAAGAGTGTTAGAAAAATTTTATAGTAACTGTCGAAATGTTTATAAAACTGTTCTGTTGTGTTTGCAAAAGCCGTTACAAAATATTATTAAAGACTATAATGTTTTATGAAACGGTGCCAATTTTCTATTTATAGCTGTTTATAAATACATTGAAAACATTTCTGGGAGGAATACAGTTTTATAATTCGTTTCTCCGAAACGTTTTCACAACCATTATAAAATATATAGTTAGGATGTTTAGGAAAATTCATTGTTACAGAGCCCTGAAGAAGAATTTTCTTGAATTCGAAACGTCGGTAAGAAAACAATTGTTAAAAAATTGATCTTTTTACCCAAGCAACCTTTTTCTAGAAAAATTATTTTATCACTAAACTAGTTAATTGATCATTTGTGAACTTTGAAATGAAATATTATTTGAATATTTTTCTGTATATTCTGTATTCTCCAATAGTCTTTTTTTTTCAACAAAAACATATTTCGTGAGTTACATAAAATGTCAGCGCCCGTTGTTTCCGATCTTGCTATTTCTCTCTTCGTCTATTTGGTAACAATTCTGGATTCACATTATGTTGCAAACCGGACGTGCACAACGAATTTTATGTTCGAATTCCATTTTCAGGCGGAAGCTGTGAAAGAATGAGCATTGTTCTCCTTCCCAACTTAATTGTGATCCTGATTTTGCATTTTTCCTGCCATTAATACAAATGACGCAGGAAGCCGAGTTATCATTTTTCCCTAATATTTCGTGTCTATTGAAAAAGTTTCAGAATTATTCTCTGCAGTGAACAATTACTCTACAAAACTCCAAGAATGCAGTTGTCAGTGATGGAATAGGCTGGAGCTTTTAAGGATACATGCTTCGAATATTTTTCCCGGATGGTTATTCAATTTTCTACGAGTTTCATGTTTGTCTCAATAAGTGCGTCGCAAGACATACATATCTGCAAAAGAATGGAATATTTCGAGTTTCCTGTTGGAAATATGTTTCAAGGAGTTTTTTCAGAATATATTACGTCACGGAAAACGTTGGTAGAAACTGTATCATAAGAATGAATAGCTTTATTGCTTGTCAAAGTATTTTTACTCAAGGTTTCCGTTGTTTCTTTTGTAAGCGAGCATTTAGAAATGCTTTTGAAATCCTCGGAAGAATAGAATAATGCTGGAGAAAACTGTTTTCAATTCATAACAGTATGTACGGAAGAATTATATTCAATATCAATATTTCCTTGAAACATTTTATGTGGCAAGTTCATCATTGACTTTTGTGGGTGTCGTTCCTATAAACACATATTTTTTAAGGTGTTGCTTTTTGTGACGATGAACAGAAAATAATAGTTTAAAAAACTAAAAAACACGCTTTTGAAAAACATCGAACTGAAAAGTTGAAAATATATTTTTTCAATAAGCTCAAAAAATATTTTTAACTTTTTAGTTCGATGTTCTTTGAAAACATGTTTTTTAGTTTCTTTAAAACGTATTCATTTTTCACTTTTTAGGCCGATTTATTGTCAAAAATATTTTTTTTAAGTTCTAGTCACTAGGATTATGAATCTTTAACAGACGGTGCACGAATGTAAAATTTCTCTCAAATATCATAATAAAGTTTGAGGTCTCAAATTCTATAGTAAGTTTCTAACAGAGGGCGGACAGTTGTAAAATTTGTTTCGAAATAAAGAGAAAATTTGCAGTAATAATTTCAAAAAACAATTCAGTCTTGATATTTTGATTCGAAGTTTCATTCAAAATATTAATTGACTAAAAATATTTTTTTAGTGAATTATTTTATTTTTCATATCAATATTTTGATTTGACCTTAATTTTAATTTTTCGATTTTGTTAAATATTTAGGTAACTGAATTTTTTAGGTGTATAATTTACGATAACGTTTTCATTGTTGAAATCCATATCCTGGTTTGCTTTCAAATAATCAAATCAGATTTTAAGATGTATCTTGAATATCTTAATATTTCATCTGTAGTACAGAATTTGGCTCACACTCATAATTCTCAAAATCCATCTTTCATTTTGATTTTTCTTAACAACCTATCAAGGATGTTACGTACAGCGCCATCTGCCCGCGAACAGATCAAGCAATAATGATGTCGATGATTCTGTCAATACAAATCCCGAGTTGCAAACAAACAAACAAACATACATACAGCAAATCTGCAGAATACGGTAGCTGAGGAATGATTACGATGTTGTTATTGGCCTAAAAAATACGAACAAGCAATGACGAGTGAATAGGTACATTATCGTGGTGCAAAAGCTATGAATTTTTTTTTCACAACACCAAACGTTATCTTCGTATTGCTTTCTTGCAAACGGCACATGACAAGATAATACTCCTCATTCACAGTACAGCCAGTTGGCAAGAAGTCCAGATACAATATACTACGGTAATCGGTGTGCAAAACTTTGACAGTTAATCAAACCTCGCATGCTTTTTTGGGTTTGGCTCTCCTGGACTCCTCCATCAGGACGATTAGACTTTGATTTTGATGTTATAACCATTTACTCATGATTCGTCACTAGTTAGAACCATTTTAGGCTAATCTTGATCGCCCTTGACGTCATTCAACAATTCCAGAGCGATGCTCCTGCGACGGTTTTTTGGTCAAAATTCAGCAATTTTTGAACGAAGCTTAATGCCAAGATTAGAAATAGTAAACAAATAGAAACTCAGTCTCCAGCTAGAATCCACTGTTGAATAAGTAGTAGAAAAAACTAAATACTGGAAAATATGCTATATTTTTTTATAATTTGGTGTTTCCATGTAAAACCATAGTTTTGAAAGTATACAGTGTACATAAATTGAACGTCGGTTTGATAAATAGAGACAATGTATTTCATCAATATTTCGTGAATAGATCAATCAACAAAATCTTATGACTGTATTGAAATCTTGATCCATCTAAATAAATAAAATTATTTGAGAAATAGTTGAATCTTTTGTCTAATATTCTAAAATCTGTTACATCGGGAACTGAGTAGGTGAACACGTTCCATATTCTTTGATTTCAGCGTAAAAACAGTTAAGAAGTTGATATGAATATGTGAAATGGCAACCAACGTTTTTTATCAGATACGTTTTAAACTTTCATCAGAATTCGTGAAACTGGAATGAGATGGTATGAAATTTCTATAAATAGGACTTTTTTCCAGTTATTTAGAAGACGGATAAATTTTCCTGTCATTCACGAATACTGTAAATTCAGTTGAAATGAACTTACTATTAACGGAAGTGTTCAATTAGTAGGGCCTGAAAATACATCATATTTCATAATAGACCATAGACTGATTTTTTCAAAACAGACAGGGGTTTAATCATACAATAAATGCTTTGGTAGCGATTATTTTGAATCTACTAAATACATCTGAAATAAGTGTATGATGAAATACGTCTTGTGGTTCAATATCCTATTTTTTTCGAATTTCATGATAATATCATTCAGATGCGTTTGACGAACAATCTTTATTCACTGTTTTTAAAATTTCTCACATATTCTACTCACGAGATATGAAAATTACAACAGGATTATTACACAATATCACTTTATGAAAATATTGACAACTCAGAAATTCAATCCAGAATAACGATACATTTTCGAATAAAACTCGGTTTAGTTTACAGTAATCTATAGAGAAATATACTCATAGTGAAAGTCGCTTAATTTCTGAAGACATTCATCCACCGAAATGAAGCATTTTTGCTGTTCTAGTTTTATTTTACATTCCCACTAAAAAAAAAAATAATGAAACAATTGCCGTAGTTTATATCTTCGAATTTCATGTTTTTCCTCTTTGAATCTTTGAATCCTCATTGCATCATGTGTTTGTCATTATGCACAATACCAAACCTCATAATATTTTCTGTACAGAAAATATTCCTTGCGAAAATAATATTAACTCTTAACCTAATGTTCACATATTCTCCATGTGAAGCAAACGTTTTGTTCATAATCATGTTCACAAAGGGAACAGTAATAGATAATAAATGAAAATTCAACTAATCAAGAAACCACTAATTGGCAAACTAATCGAACAACGAAAGGTAAATGTACCTCCCATTCAAAATTAAAAGTTCAATCTTGTTCAGTCCCCTAACTTCGCTAATTAATGAAGACCTCAGTCGAATGAATCTCTCGTCCATTATTCATCCCAACAAACTGTTTGATCAGGCGGCAACATTTAAACTTGGAAATAATTTTACTGATCGATTCGGCCGCTTTGATACCTATTTCATGTGATTATAAGCACCTGTAGAATTCATATTTTTGTTGCAGATTTTTGAAATGGTTATATACCAATTTATTCAATAGATGAGTCTAAGAAAGAATGGGGTAAACAGAAAATTATGTAATTTGGGACTTCTTTTATCTTATATAATTCTAATGTTATTTGAAAACTATGAGAGAACAAATGAAATCAAAATGATCACCTATAAATGTCAATAAAAACATGTAGAGAAAGTTTTCAATAAAAACAAATAAGCATTTTGCTGAATTTTTAGAGGCAATTGAAGTCAGAGAGCAAGATCGATTAATCAATTTCCACAAGGAAAGCCTTCACAACAACTTTCCTGTCGAAGAAGCACTTCAAATCATAGAGAGAAAGCTATCCGAAGACGAGAACCTAGAAGATAGGTAAAACTCATCTATAGAAGTAATCATGAACTCACCATGATGCTGTGAACAGAAGTGCTACTTCCAAGTGACAGCCAATGGGATCAACACTTTCACTAGTTTTAGCTAACTTATATTTGAAGTGGTTTGAACTCTGGACATTGAATGAGCCCAAAAGGAGGCCCACTTCTGGTTGAGATACATTGACGACACCTTAATAGTATGGAACCATGAGAATACAGAACCTTTTATCACCTTCACAATGGAGGAGGAAGTCCACCACGAATTGGCATTATTAGACATATTGGTGAATCTCCTCACACGGGACAGTATCTTAATCACGAATCCAACTACCATCAATCTACCAGAAGAGAAATCATCATTCTAGTGGATCATTCTTTCGGGATCTGCAATACGAAAGTAGGTCTCGAGAAGGAACTAGGCATCATCAAAGAAGATCTTCAACGGAATGATTAGTTCAAGGTGATGGTGAAACAGATATTGGCTAAAAGGCAGCAAGAGTTCCACAAGTAACCACAACCAGTGCTCGCACTTCCCTACGTCAGAGGATTCTCGGAAAGGATGAGAAAAATTGGGTTCAATTACAACATCAGAACTTGCTTCAGGTCCGAAAGCACTATTCGTAGCAGCCTCAAAGAAACCGGGCCACCAAACTCGGACTGTCCAAAAATTAAATTCACCAGAGACCTTGTAATTGCGGCAAATCCTGTATGGGTGAAAGTGAGAGACCATTGGGAGTCCACATTGCCAAGTAAGAAGAAACATCGGAAATAGCAGAGCATATTTGGGCTCATTAACATAACATCAAGTGGTCCCAAGCTGAGATTATCCATCGGAAGAATCACTGCTTCAAGAGAAAGTTCAACGAAGCTGCATATGATGTCTAACGAGGTTTTCAGCCAAGTGAGAGATTTTTAATATAAGGAAACCTATAATCAAGAGGAGAAACAGTCAACTTCCGCTGAAACAGTTATGCGAAAAGAAGATCTATAATCAGTCATCTCTCGGGGAATCATCCGAAGACGATTGTGGATACCAACAATCGAAACGTCGTGAACTCATCAGATTTTCACACAAATTCGAGGGCTGATTTTACCAAAAATCAGATTAACAAATTCTCAATAAAACGGATTATCATATATTGCCGCATCGAAATTCATTTAATTGAGTCTCATTTTTTAACTTTTTGAAGTCCAATAGGAACAAAGTAATAGGTCAACTATGATTATTTTTTTATTTCATAACTATTTAGAATGATTTCTATATCACATTTGATCCAATATCCTGAAAATATGTCGAAACTCATAGTTGAAAAGCCTCATGAAGACTCCGTGATTTATTAAACAATTTGAAACTGAATGATGCCATATCATTATTTCAACTGTAGACTCGTGAAGGCTACCCCATAAAAATATATAAAGACAAGCCGACTTTGGTTCCTTTGAATAATGGATTTTGATTTCGGAAATGGAACCGAATCAGGGTGGTCTATATTCCATTCTGACATATGAGTGCGTAGACAAATTGGGTGTGGTATTTTCTGAATATTTCACAGCTGGAGACTTTGGACAGCCCATGAGGAAAAATTGTGAGGATAAATGGTGAACTAGCATTGATCCCTAATTCATGGATTGCAGTTTGAATAAGTATTTGCGTTCGCTCGACATCTGCTTAGGCGCTGGATTGGTCATTACTCGATTTTTGAATACTCATAATATTCATTAGACATTTGAAATATGTTTAAAAAAAATCTGTGTCGCCCCCGTATGAACAACTCTCAGAAGTTGAGAAACTTGTGCGAGCTGAGGACTAACGAGGTCTTACCTTTCATCGTGTGATCCCTAACACATCGACCTCTATTGGGTATTTCCACATTCTATTGACTCAAAAATATAAAAATTGTGATGGAGAACTTTATAAACATGTATTGTTAGAATTTCTAACAAAACAACATATTCTATACCTAACAACACAGAGGAATGAACAGAAAATGACATTTATGAGATATTTTGTTTCTGTGGTAGAAATTATATTGGTGAATCGTCGAAACCATCAAAATTGCATGATGATAAACATCGAAATTAATGATAAATAGAAAATCAACAGAATCGAAATTTTGTGATGCACTGTTTGGAACCTTTAGTGTAGTAATGATTATTCCTGGAGTTTCATTCCAACACCTCGACACGTGTTCTGTGTTGGGATAAAACTCCAGGAATATTCAAGATCAAAATTGTCCAAACACATTTTCAAGTCAGGAAGTGAACATCGTGTCGAATAAAACAAGACGAGAATGATTAACACTGAACACCACTCTGATATAACCTGACGTAATCAGCATATATTCTTATATCTGGGAAGTGTATTTCGAACAGCATTTCAGAGATGAATCGTACTTGGCTAACCATCTTGGAAAAAATATGGTTGGTGGCAAAATACCAACAGACTGATTTCGAGAACACCTTGTACTATATCGAATGATTCGAAGGTTCATTAATAATATTAACATACTCCAAATACCGAAAATGTCGAGGAAGTTTATAAATGAAGAGAAATAGCGAAGAAAAAACTGCTTATAGACTTACATTTTTTTCAATTCTGAAAACGGAGGCAGTTTTAGCTGACGGAAGGTTAGGTCAAGTACTTATCTTTTTTTACACGCTTTTTACACCTGTATGTATGTATGTTTGTTTGTAACTCTTCTTTCCCGTTTGAATTCTTGATCTATTTGCTGGCAGGTGGCGCTGTGCGTTACCTCCTTGATATATCAACATTATTGCTTGATCTATTCGCGGGCAGATTGCGCTGTTCGTAACCTTCTTGATGTATGCACATTATTGCTTGATCTAATCGCGAGCAGATGTCGATGTAGTAACCTTCTTCATATAATACGAAGTCACTCAGCAGACGCCCATCATATTTTTCAACAAAACCATTCCATAGACTTCAATTCATTAAGATTAGTTAGAAAAGTTAACAACAACAGGCAACTAGATGCCTATGAGAGTTTAGAAATAAGTAAACACAATAATATTATGAATAACGATGACGGACCTATACCAAAGAGCATAATATATAGCTCGTTAAAATAATGTTGTTGGGTTTACTGATTACTACATAAGGACACATTGCAAGAATACATTTAAACAGGCAATATTGTGAAATTAATTTTTATATAGCTGAAAATGGTTTTATATACAGATATCATAGTTAAAAATATATTATAAAATTATAGATATGGCAAAATTGTAAAATTAATTTGAGTTGGTATATACCTGTATGGGTGGTACACCTAGATGGTTTACCTGTATGGGTTTAGATAAGTTTAGATAAAATAAATACAGTTTGTGAAGACTAAAATACGCTTTTCTAGCATACGAAACTAAAAAATTAAAAATAAATATAGTTTCAAAAACTAAAACACACGCTTTTGAAGAACATCGAACTGAAAAGTTAACAATATTATTCAAATAAGCTTGAAACAATAACGTATTATTGTGAAAAAACTGTAAGCGTTTTGTGCCAAACACAATAATACTAGTATTTTTTGTTCGTATCTGTTTTAATCTTATTTGAAAAATAATAATTCCTACCTTTTCAGTTCGCTGTTCTTCAAAAGCGTATATTTAAGTTTATTGAACTATATTTATTGAAGGGCAGAATCAGTACATGCGACAAGTTACTCATCATGTTATTTTTTGTGAAAAATACTCTGATTCACGGAGTAACTTTTCGTTAAGTGTCTTCAACACATTTCAACACACTCAAAAACAATAATGGAGAGGTTTTCATCCTGCTGAAGCAAATTTAATATAATTACCGATGCTACATGGGCTAAAAAGTCTCGGGCTGTACACATAGATGGCGCCAGTCTTATTGCATATTTTAGTCAGCTTTCGAAAGAAAGCTGTTGAAATTTCATCTGCTAAAAGTGGCACTACTTTTGTCATTTTCAAAACAATGGATCAACAATAATTTCGTGTGTTTATTTCACTGGTTGTTGAAGGGAAAAATACCGTTAAAGTAAAGCAATGGCTTGAGATGTGTTATAAGAACTCCGCTGCATCAGAAACAATAACTGAACATTGGTTTGCCGACTTCAAACGTAGTTGTAGAGACACCGATGATGCAGAACGCAGAGGACGTCCAAATAGGGCACTAACATCAGGAAACATTGAAAATAACCCATCCACAAAATGAAATTGAATGATTAAATAGTAAAGTTGCGTAGTAAAGTTGTGAAGATATCAAAAAATCGTGTTGGCTTTATATTACATGAGCATTTGACAATGAGAAAGGTCTGTTCAAAGTGGGTGCCGCGCGAACTTACTGTTAAACAATAAAAAGAAAGTCTTGATGATTCTAAACAGTGTTTGGACATAACAAACCGGAATTTTCACACTGATATGTGACAACTAATAAACACGGATCCATCAGTTCATTTCGTAATCAAAACGGTTGTCATCTGAGTGAAGAGCAACTGGTGAACCTCGTCCAAAGCGGCTGAGTAAGTTTTGGTTTCGATATTTTGGGATGTGCGTGGCATAAGAGGAATACCATCAACAGAGAATATTATATAGCGTTAACGCTCCAAGCCTTTGAAGGCCGAAACTGCAAAAAAATGACCAAATTTGAAGAAAACAAAATACTGTTTCATCTAGAAAATGAACAATGTCATGAATCGATGAAAACGATGGCAATTTTTTTTGAATTGCTCCCGCATATACTATATTTGCCAGATTTGTCTCCCAGGCCTTACTTGTTGTTCGCAAACCTCGAAAAATGCTCATCGATGAGAAATTTCGCTAGAAGGAAGATGTTATTGGTGAAACTGAGGCCTATTTTGGAGCAAGAGATTAATCGTTTAACAAAAGTGGTATTGAAATGTTACAGAGGCACTGAAATGACTGTGTGACTCGTAATTGGGATCGCGTTGATGAAAAAAGCCAATTTTGAACAAAAAAAAGCATTTTCTTCCACAGACACGGGAGTTTTTAACCCAGGTCAACACAAAAATCAAACCGTTTACTTTCACTTTTGTTATCGTGACGGTATATACAGTATATAGGAAATCGATATGTACACAGCAAACTCCTCTTTAATTCCTATGGAAATATGAAGCTAAATAAAACAAACAAATCATTCAGATACGACCATAAATTGTTCAGATTCGTACGTATACCTTCCATACACAGTACACATTCAACCAATCTTTTAACGTCCTGCTGACCGAAATCCTGATTACCTTCTTTTCCAGGTGCTCAGTACCCTTATCAACCATTTTTTCAGAACTCTCATCTGATTCTACAACTTTGATAGCTCTAATATTCACTCTCTCAGAAACCACAACTTTTTTGCAATGTTGTGGGCCTCTCTTTCTTCGTCACCTGTCCAAACATAACGAAGTGATGCCGAAGCAGATATGGTAAATATTTATTCAGAAATCATGTCACTGTACTGTAGAGTGAAAATATTGCATGTAATGTTAAGAATCGTGAGTCGATTTATTCAGCCCATATATCTCAAAGCACGCCCTTCTATGGAAACCAAAACCTCCATGAAAAAGCCGATGTGGATCTGAAAAATAGACATAATAAGTTCAATTCTTGTTGGATTGTATTGCCAGTATTAAATAGATGAAAAATCAAATCTGAGGATTCATACAAATTGTCGTCATGTTTGAACGGTTACCTCCAATAGTTTCCCAGTGGCTATCAGCTGCTACTTTCAAAACCATCAACTGATGGAGGTCATACCCGTATCTATGTAACCGAATACTTAGTCAATACTAGAAAATTAATTATAGTCTATAAATCTTGCTCCTACTGACGAGCGTAATAAGAAAAACAACTTGTTAATTATACGATCATTTCGTCGGAAGGTACATCGTGTTTTGAGTAGATGATTTGTATTCCAAATTGAAAAAGATATTGAACGTGCAATTTGGGATGGGCACATTAATTATGGATTTCAGTAAATGTAGAATCCGTGAGAATTCCTGTATAATATTAAGGTAGTAATGGCCACAAAGCAAGCAAATGACCTCGATGCTTGCTGACACGTGACTTTTCATTTATACTCTTTGGTTGAGTATTATTTTCCAACCTTCGATACAGTTGACGATATTTATACTAGGACACCCATGTATTTCCACCAACTGGAATATTTTTATTCGTTAGTTAGACATCAAAATTATGACTACCTCACTGGATTGAGAAGGTTTTGATTTTAACACTGTTCAGAATTTTATTAGTAATTGAATAGGAGTATGTTTGGGACAATTTTTCCGAATGAAGTACAACGGTTGGTTTCATAATATATTCATGAAATTAACTAGTAGGCTTTTCATCATCTATTTGTACATGAATCGTTATTTGTTGATTCACCAATAGCAAACTGAATTTATTTCTCAAAATGGAAATGATTGTCAATTCAACAAAATATTGAAATTATACTTATTTTTGAAGGTGATATAATTACAAGTAGTAAGGAAGAGTTATAAAAATATACCACTGAAGAACAAGAACCACATAGATCGTCCAACCATAAATTTGTACGAAACAATAATGCACCAAAACCTGAATCTTGAATTCCACTGAAGTAGTAACCACACATATTTTGAATTGAAATATACGAATAATAAATGGCAAAGATTATATTGTATCAGAATACTGACAAAACAATACAAATTAGAGTTTGTGGGTAGCTAGATAGAAATGAACTTACATTAGGAGAATGTTACTCAATCTCTGGAGAAGAAAAATTGAAGTCATTCACACCAGGCGTTTTAAATACTCTTAAACGAGTTAATCAAAAAAAATGTTCTGAATGTTGACTTACTATTCTCAAACCTTCTGAAATTTCAATTGTTTGAATAATCGTAGAAAATTCGACAGAAACAAAAAAAATACATCTGCATCAGGATGCCAAAACCAACTCTATCTGATATTCTATGAGACTTCTTGCAACAAAACGTTCTTGAATCACCAAGGAGTGAGCTGTGCTTAATGATTCAGAAGGCTTGTACTGCGATTCCTCCGCAGTGCTTGTGAATAATGAGTTTATTTTTCGCATTTTCATAGAAAGATCATTTGAATTCCAATCCGATGATTATTATTTAGAAACCAGTTCTGTACTCCAATTTTTTTTTCTGTTGACGGCATATTTTTCAAACTAGCTCTGGTTATTCTCTTCTTTTTTTTTCTCATCGATTCGGCCATTACTTGATGATGAAGATCCATAGTAATGTCGTGAAAAACACCATACGATTTGATATTCAGAAACTCTAAATTTCATTAGTTCGGACTTTCATTGTCTGATATTTCATAGAATGATTTGTAATCCGTGAAGGAACTAATAAAAAATGATTAAAAAAAAAGCTGGAAATAACAAATTTATCAAGCACAAATAAACCCCAAAATGAAATGAAAGTGAAATAAAATACAAGTAAAATAGAACAATTAAACAAAAAAATAAAAATCAATAGATTTCAAGCCAAGATACACCGAACTGATTCCTCCGTGAGATGACCCTTTATGGGTCATTCGAGTACTTTCACTTATCTCCGCTTCACCGGTTACGCGTGAAATGATCGTTTGGCGGGAGTTGGCCAATTTACGCTTGATTATGGGTTTCCATATATTGGGTATTTCTTCGCTAGCTTGGCTGAATATATTGTTGGAATACATGTATGCAGCTTCTTTGAATTTCCTTTCAAACCAATGTTCCTCCCTAAGTACGATCTCAGCTTGGGACCACTTGATGTTAAGTTGATGGGTCCAGACATGCTCTGCTTTTCCTGATTTGCTGGTTTCCCCTCGCTATGCGTGTTTCTTGTGCTCTGCAATGCGAACCTTCAATGGCCTCTCAATTTGAACGATATAGGATTCTCCTCACTCACAGGGTATCCGGTGAATGCAATCCTTGAAATCACAGTCCGGGTTTGATGGCCTGGTTATCCGTAGCAGCCTCACGGCTGCTACACAGAAACACCGAATTCGAAAACACTATCCAGCCGTGGGGCTGCTATGGATAGTATAGCACTATCCGTAGCAGCCGTGAGGCCTGAGCCTGAGAGCATGGCCTGATAGAGTCTTGAATATTCCTTTTTTAGTCGATTGTTGGTGGTTGTATTTGTGATTCAGATACTGTCCGTGTGAGTTGGTTTTTGGTATACTGATGTTTCCTACTTAGTGTCGGTACTACCAGACACAAAGTTTCTTGTGGGCTTCCGAAATGGCCAGAGTTTCAAACCACTCCATATATATGTTAGCTATAACTGATGAAAGTGGCCATCCCATTGGCAGTCCCTCATCTTGTGTAAAGATTTCGTCCTTCAGTTGGAAATAACAGTTTGATACAGCATTCTAGTTATTCCATAATTACTTCTATAGGTAATTTCGAGATAAAACCAGTAAATCAGGAATAGCGGACCATTTCATCAGTTCGGAATTCCATTGTCTATTAATTACAAAATTAATAAGGTTAACCAAAAATAAAAATTTTATTAAACAAAAACTGAATTAACGAAAAATTATCATACAAGCTACAACCAAACAAATAAAATAAAAATATTAAAATAACTGAAAAATAAAAATTAAAAAAATTATTATTAGCAAAAATGAAAAACAAATTGAAAAAAATCAAAGAGGTTTCAAACCAAGTTATATCGCGACGTTTCGATTGTTAGTATTCACAATCGTCTTCGGGTGATAACTGGACTTATTCCTTCGAGATCTGACTATTTATATGGTCGCTCGAGTGCTTTCACCTAACCCCCTTTCACTTTTTCCGCTTCATCGGTTTTCAGCGGGAGATGATCATTTGGCGGAAAGGGAGGTTTCCATATGTTACGGATCTCTACGTTAGCTCGACTAAATGCGTTGTTGGACAAAATATACGCGGCCTCTTTGAATTGAAGCGGAGATGAGTGAAAGTATTCGAATGAGTCATCTCTCGGAGGAATCAGTCCAATCATCACCTGAAGATGATTGTGGATTCGTATAAGCGAAACGTCGTGAAGTAACTAGTCTTGAAACTCTTGAGTTTTTATTTGTTTTTTCATTTCCTTGTTCAATTGTTCGACTTTTACTTGTATTTCATTTCACTGTTATTTCATTTCAGTGTTCTTATTTGCTCAATGTAATTGTTACTTTCAGCTATTTCTTGTATTATTTTTTTTATTGATTCTTTCAGGGATTTTAAATCATTTTATATAATATCACACAATGGAAGTCCGACCTGATGAAGTTCATCATGAAACATTGTCAATCACCTTCTTGCAAACTCTCTTTTCAAAAATATATCACATGTTTGTTTCTCTATTACAGTAGCTTTTTCGTAAAAGCTTTATCATATATTTTCGAAAATAAAGTTTGTTAAGATGAAATCGTGAGGGGAGGTTTATGAAAAGTTTTTCAGTTATAAGTTTTTGAATAATGAACAGATTTTCATGAAATTATGAACAGTCATATTATAAAACCTGCTAAATCGAATGGGTTTGTGGTAATTCCGACATATTTTCCGAATGTTATTCCAGTATAACATTTTCAGTTACGAAAGTATTTCGACAGTTTCAAAATTGGTGAATCCAGTATAAGCAGGCGAGGCTTTGCACCATGCTTAATTTGTGAAGAGCACTAGCTTGCTAGATTGAAACATTATTGAGTATAGCCGATATATCATGTCTGGTTCCAGTCCACAAGTCTTTTCATGAGTTCCATATCCGTTTCTTTTTAGCCTTCTGTTCTGTTGATTCTAGCTCAGTCTGGGCTCTGCTATCACACTTAGATCTTCTAAAATATGTTCATATGACTGAAAATCGCACCAAATATCTAATCAAGAGGCTGATGACATAACATGGCAGTTCCTCAATATCAAAGTTGCAATATGTACCTGCAGGATTACATTCCAAGGAGGGATGAAATTTCGAATCGGGATTCGACTAGAAATCAGCTGAAGCATTAGCTATTATTGATGCATGACCTCACCTCAACCACATGATCAGGTTGAATAATGGAACAATATTGAACGATTCGCCGGAACCTGTCTTGATCCGTTTGTCAAAACCTAAAGTTACTTTTTTAAATGACTAGTAGACACATGAAAATGACCGTTGTATCTACTATTTTGTTTTTTCACTCAACAATGACACTCAGAAAATCGCATAGCTAATTCATCAAAAAAATGACGAGCAACTGGAAAAATATATCAATTCGCAATACACTTCCAACGCATCACCAGAGGCTGAAAGAAAAATCAGACAATGAAAAACATGAATCCCAGGAATTTTCGGTTGAATTAATTTCTGTTGTTTAAACGCCACTATTATTACCATAACAAAAAAATCATTCTGATAACAATCTGTACTTGCAATCTAACAAGCCGATTCCGGTTGAAATGACTTGAGCCTTATGAACAAGAAAAACAGTAAGTATAACAGTAAAAAGGTACCAGAATAACATTTTGCTATGTTTAAAAGCCACGACTGTAAAATACTTAGGTCAGAACCATACGTGCTACCGGAATATTACAGGAATATCTAGTGAAATATAATATTTTTGTGAATATACCCCAACACAATTTGTACCACTAACAGTATGGACACATCAAATTCAACAGAAATGTTTGGTATCCTGAAATGAATTTAGATTATTCTACTACAATAAATCTTGTTCAACAAACAGTATTATATATTTACATGATTCAAACCGTGGGATACTGTATGATTGTACAAACCTCAGCGGGGAAAAAATGTGCTTCAAATTGTGGAGGAAATTGAAAGGTTTGTAACATTTCAAAAAGAAACGTCCATAGGTCGCGAATTTTTTGTGTGACACTGTATATATAGATAATTTGATTAACATTTGTGAATATTTTGTAATCTTTCTCCTTTCAGAACCATGAACAGTACTCAGTACCTACGTGCAGAATTTCAAATCTCTCTTTTAGTAATGATAAAAGGCAAATCGCATATTTTCCACTTACCCACATCATAAATGATGGTATACTGCAACAAAAGAGTTCACAATCCACTATAATTATAATACTCGTAGGTCGGAAAATGTTGAAGATTCATCTGAGTATTCACGGTTTCTTATTATCCACATTATAATTGCCCAGAACAAACCCAACTTAATTTCCAAATTACCGTATAATCTACGCAAACGCTCCTTAATTTCAGAGTACAAGCTGCTACTTACTACTTAGTTGAGGTTAAAATCGTCGGTATTACAAACTTCAGCAAGTACATCAATACCGCTACTAATCGGCTCTAATAAATACTTAGAAAGAGCTTTTCTGATTGGAGCAGCTGAGGTAATCAAATGATTGAAGAAAAATTTAGGTAACTCACTTATGGATATTCGGATGTATCATACAGTGCATTTCTTCAATGTGGGGGGTACCTTTTATTTTTTGAACAGGTAAACTCAAAAAATTGAAATTTGGGATAATGGGAATAATACATGAATACTTCATTTTGAAGTAAAATTGACAGATGAAACTTTCAAGATGGAGACTGGGAGCCATCTGAGAAAAGAAGTTAAATGAAAGGGAGAGTCTTGTGACACATCATTTTGACGCTCCTGGCAAATACTTCACAACCCTAGGATATGAAGACAATATTTTCACCTACTAAAAAATGACCTGAAGACGAACACATTAATATCGATATTTCTAGAAATATTCCTTTTTATCTGCCACATGGTAATTCCAACATCCCGATAATGTTTATTAAGTTATTTTTTGTTGATAAAAATGACAAAAAATGTCAGTACGGCTTTGAACAATTGTTTGGTTAGAAGATCCTCTTTTAGTTTTCAGTTTTACCAATATCCAGAAAAATTTAACGTTTGGTTAGAACTTTTGGGAAACAATATTGTGGGACCTCTATTTATTGATCAAAATTCAACAGTGGAACTATATTTGTATATGCTGGAAACTACTGTTGACCCTCTCACCACTGAAATCGTCGAAGCGAATTCTAATGAGTTCGATATGGATATTGTATTCCAACGAGATGGAGCATCTTCACATTACTCCGAACAGGTAAGAAACTATTTGGAGACTACTTTTCCCGGTCGTTGGATTGGCAGTCGAGGTCGTACAGAATGGCTACCCTGCTTGCCAGATTTGACACCTATGGGCATTTTTTATAGGACTAATTGAAGCAAAGTTGTACGGAACTGAACATAATTTGATATTGAATACACGGCAAAGAAAAATAAATATTTGTAGAGATATTGACGTTACTATGTTCAAAAATGTTCGGCGTGAAATATAGAATAGGCTGTTCATGTGTCAAGAAACTCACGGCAACCATTTCGAACATCTTCAAGCTCATTACCTCATATTATGTATTCAAATGTCAATTTATTCAGGCAATTATTAAATGTTCCGCCGTGTTGTAGTAGGTAAAGATATTGAAGTGAAGTATTCGTCAGGATCTTCAAAATTTTGAGTCACAAGACCCTCGTTTCTATACAATTTTTTTCCCAGAATATGATCAGTCGGCATCTTGAAAGTTTCATTTGTCAATTCCATTGATTCATTATCCCAAATTTCAATTTTGTAAGATAATTCGTTCAAAAAATAAAAGGGGTGCGACGTTGAAGAAATGCACTGTATATTGATTGGTTCACATACTTTTCACACGTTTTTCTAGTAAAATTTCCCGTTACGCAATTAATTAGTCCTTTGCCATAATAAAAATGTGACAAAATGTCACATTTAGATGAGATGAAAATGTCACATGATGATGAGATGAAAATATTATCAATCCAAATATGTCAAACTTATTCATGAAGTATTACTTGCTTGCTGACCCTGAGTGAGCTGAAACGTTTTTTGGATTACGCAGCTGTCTTTGTATGAACTCAAAATTTCCTTCAAAATTCACCCCCTGAATAATTTACTTATACACAGGAATATCGATGAATATAAAACTGTTCCTGATTTATACCCTTCATTGAAAACTTCCGTGAATGAAAAAAAAATTAATACTTCACACGGAACAAGACACCCGTTAGAAACAGAGGGCACCCGGACAAAATATTTTGAAAATATGTTTAAAATAAGTTTTTTCCGTTAAGCAGCTATCGGACCCACACGAACGATAACCATCAGAAGTCGAAATTTGTGCGAGCTTAGGACTAACAAGGTCTTACCTTTTAACGTGTGATTCCTAACACGGGTTGGACGATAGCAAGTGAAAATCGAGCGTGTTGCCTGGGGTTTGAACCATCGACTCACACATAGGCTGATTGACGAACCGCCCGGCTACCGACCGGGAGAGTGGTAGAAAGGGAGAAGAACTCTGCTACAGACAATGCCACAAAGGATATGTCATGAGGAATTGATGAACAAAAACATTCACCAGAAGATCTCTTTATGTCACTCCGGGTAAATATCCGCTCGTCTTTGACATTATCACGATGTTTCGTGAAATCCCATTTGCCAAATGAAGAAATTTTCCATTTCGTGGCATACCTAAGCTTTCTTCACAAGAAAATTCAGTTCACTACAGAAATAGGAAGATACATCGAGTTATCGTCTCTTGATGTAAAAAACCAACGCATACAAACAGATACCTGAACGCGGACTCATATCATCATGCTACACATTAGTGTAGCATACCGCATATAGTAATGAGCGGTAGCCAACACCCTTTTATCCATATCTAAACACCTAACAAACGAAGATAGAAAATGTCAAGAAATGAGAGGTATACATAAAAAAATTCAACGGAATGGATTCAAAGAGCCAATCTGCCCAACGTAAGAGTAGTTTTCGATGAAATAGCATGCATTCTGTAATGACACAACATATAGACCAACGAGAACCATCATTGATTCCTTGAACAACACAGAAGACGAAGTGAACGTAGAGAACCATGTATTCAATCAAATCTGGAGATGAAACGGGAAATACGTCGGCCAAGTAACTGGGCGAATATCAGACAAATTGGAGGAATACGAACTCGCATTTCACAACAAACAAACAACCTCAGCTCTATACAAATACCATCTTGATATAGATAATAACATCGACTTCAAAAGCTGAAAACAGATTGCCAATATACAGCTTCAGAAAACCAAAGTGAAAAGAAAATCAATCGAGAAAAGGAGTCTTTGCCATTATACTTGTTTTCGTCTGCGTGAGTTCTAGTCTGTTATTCCTCCAATATATGATCAGATACCACTGAAGTTCCAAGAGGTTTACAAAGTACCATATAAAGACTGTGATAAGACTCTCCAAAAGGCGAATCATCATACGTATAGATGAAAAAAAACTAGCATGTTTTTTCTTTTTCAAAATGTATTGGTGACAGAACAAAACATCAATTTAGAGAAAACAAAAACAATAGCAAGCAATGAAAACCTCTACTCTGGAACAATCAGTAGTATGAAATTGAAAAACGATCTAGTAGTATGAACAAGAGGGATGACGCACAAAAATTACCAGCAATATGGAGATCCATCTTATCACTCCACAAAATCAAATAGATCGCACAACGTCAAAGGCAGAACTCAGTACGTGATAATTCGGGTATGATGACAAAGGCAAGCGGGATAGCACAGATAATCGAACAAACTTAAGTAATCAGACCAACACAAGCAGTGGAGCAACCCAAGTAAATGGTACCAAATACGGTCATGGGAGCAGAAACTGTTTCTCAGTTAGCAAATTTGGTCAGAATCAATGCTAACATCGCCTTTCTTCTGCTGTACTCTTCCTAGATGTTGGTTTCAGGTCAGCCTTCAATCTAGTGTCACTCCTAGATACTAGTCCACCTCGACAGTTTTACCTCTATATCCTAAAAATTTAAGTCCTAGATCCTCTGTTCTGGTTTTATTGGTGAATGCTACTGTGGTGGATTCCACTGGGATGTTGTTCAGCCTTTCTTCATCCGCTGCAAGGCTCCACTATATTTTTATACTTGCCAAAAACTAAGACGACTGAGTCCTCTGCCTATCCCAGTACATTGTGTCTCCATGTCCATAATGGTTCAGAAGTTATAGTAGCTTATCCATCACAAGATTCCATAACAGTGGGGACAGTCCCTCCTGTGAGGGCGCATTCTCAAATGCTTATAAATCCAAGTGAGTTGCTTAACGCACATCTTTGTGCGTATTAGTATATTCTGATTTTTCCGTGAAACAACAATAAACCATTTCCATCGACATACCTATAAGAATATGGGTATCGACGGAGTAATCTGATAGCAATGCTATGTTCATGATATGTCTATCAAGTAGTTTTTCTAAATGACATTGGACTGATGGTCTCAAGGCCTTCGCCAAGTCCAATTTTTACAGTTAGTTTAATGAGGCCGCTGAGAGAATTTTCAAAAATTGATTGAAAAATATTGATACAATTTTAAGAATATTCTAAATAACCAATATAGCATTCCTGGTAACATACCTAGATTAATTTTCCATTTGAATGAAGTGGCCTAACTTAACTGGGTTACTCATGAACATCATCATCAAACTGACAAAGTTGAATATACCCATTTTTTGTAACCGCCAACTTTGAAGTTGTAAATGGCCTAATTGTATACTTTAACTTCCGACAGAAATGGCAAAGTGAAAGGTCCGCGTTGAATATTATATCACATACATGTTTCAAAGGAATGCTAGTAAAAGCGATAATAACAAACTTGACTGTCAAAGAGAATTGTTTATGGAGCTAGAATGGCCAACTTATGATAATTAGTACATCAGGTTAATTGAACCCGAAAAAAAAACAAATGAGCCTGAAATGAATATTTTATTCACAACAATATATGTGATACATATTGTGAGTTATAGTTTTCGTACGATGCTTATTGTTTACAATAATGAAATATTATTTTATTCAGGAGTAATAATTTTCCTCACGATACTAACCTAATATTGACATGGAAATTGTGAATCAGTATATAACTCCAACATACTCCATAACAGTCAAAAATAAAGGCAAACCGCGGACACGTGTATCTGGCTACCGACCTCATCAGGCAACTTTTGATTCATCACAACAGATATGTCATGATTCAATAATATATCTTCGAGACTAATGTTTCATTTGATCAACCCGAAGCAGTTCCTGTTATACTATAGAACAATATTTCAAAAACAATACGAATATAACCTTCACAGTAGATTTAAGTTGTCCAATATCTTTTCCTCGCTAAGGAACAGAATAACGATCGTGAATCATATCTCAGCATACAACACCACCGTATTCGAAACACGTAACATCAACATTATTTTGGAGTTTTATATTTAGGAGTATGGTCGACGTGGATTCGTTATATTGGCGAATTCAATAAAAGATTGTGGTTTCATAAATAATGATGATATGTTTAACAATACCACAAAAATCCATTTCTCTTAATAAGAAATGTATAAAATACCATCATCATTTGACGAATTCTTCAGTAATTTCACTTTCCGTAATATAAAAAAAAATTAATGTAAGTACTATAGACGAGTGCAGTAGAAGTAAAACTTTCCAGTTCACTTATGTAAGTTACTGCCTTAGGATACCTTTATATTAGAGTTAAGGGTGCTGGACATAATCTGGATGCCAGAGTGACGTATACTTACCTCATATTGAAACAATGTAACTCACAGGAGGGGACATCAGTGAAAAAATATCTCTGCGGCAAGTATCAGCATAAACTTTGACAGATCCCGTCATCGGGGATGTTGAGGAACAATAGAGTTGCTGCTACAAATACGCCTGACTCTATCTCAATCTACTCGGTTGCAGTAGTGAAGAGGACCCAGGAGACGCTGTATCAACTCGACGCAAAGATCCGTTAAATGATCTCTACAATAGTTCACATCCCAAATCATTCGTTCCAGGGTGGTACTTGCCTTGAGAATGGAAAGGCCGTAGACTTTCGAGTTTGGAGTGTCTACATGATGAAATGGTACTGAATGTAGGTCGAATTCTCTGCGTGATCGATAATCAAAATAGAGCAGCAATTGAAAAATTTTTCAAGCTGATGAATCTGGTTTAGGTTTCTACACTGAACGAAGTGATCACAACTCTGTCCCCAAGTTGGTACCTATTCAACAAAAGGTCCACATAAAAGTCGCAGACATTACTTCACTTCTGTATTAACACGAGGATGAGTCGATGCATGGGTCATCTCCAACAACATGGACGAGACACCAGTGTTTCAGGAATATCACTTGACCTAAACTTTTCTCAGATGAATGTCCATTCTTTGTGAACTCAAACTGTTATTTTTGAGTAATGGGTTCCAGTCAAGCAACCATATGGATTTCATCATGCTGGCTGCTCTCATGGTATTGCTGAATAACAAATTTTTTGCCTTGTCTTGTCTAGTGGTTATATTTTCAGGTTGCATACACAGTTATTGTGTAGTATTCATTTGCATGTCGTCTGACATAGTTCTATCCCATTCATGTTCATTGATATTCGTCATCGTTTCTTCATCACTTTCAGTTTCTTCTGGTAGTTGTGTTGATTTTGCTATATTTGAAGAATTGAAACTACAGTTTCCAAATCTTTCCGTAGGGTTCCTTTCGTTTCATTTTTGTCATCTTTTCAGTTCTTCTAATCGATCTATATGGATTTCAGCAAGGCTTTCGATAAAATAAGTCACAACTTGATCATTGAATGACTTCCGGAGATCGGGACAGATCAGCAACTTCTCCTGTGTATATCGTCATACACTACAGGAAGGCATCAAGTTGTGGGTGTTAACGATTACTAGTCAGAACTTTTGTGATTACATCAGGTGTACCACAGGGA
>WOGN01000700.1:0-22739 GCA_015342105.1 Leptinotarsa texana
AAGGGGACCACTAAATATACCACCTACCGCTTCAATTTATCATTCTTCATTTCGTTACCAAAGTATTGCAAATTTTTCAAGTAAAATTCATCGATCATTCCAAAATCGACTCTTGGTAAGTTGTCGGGGTCAGCTTTAACAAAACTAGGCTCAAAATTAATTTTGAAATTATTTTAACAAAAATACGAAGTTATGTGTGGAAACCATTGACATTAAAAAGAGCACATTGTCCCATACACTACAGAGGGCGCTAGCTGACTGAATGACAATATGGCTAATATATCAGTAACGTTGAATTTCTTATTTTTGGTGGGTGGCATGAATGCATAATTGATTTATTTTATTAGGTTCCATGAGCATTCGAAAACCATTTGAAAATACACCTAGTTCAATTCTATTTAGAATCATATTTAGATATAACTTGTACTATATCAGTTATCCAGGCAAATATTATTGTCTATTTTAATGCTTAATCTATGGATTCGAACGATCTTATTATTGTATATCCATTTGTTTGCTGGCTTTATTTAAAAAAAAATGAATGAATAATTACAGAAAATTTTAATTGATCATTTATTTTCTCATAACAATTTATTATCGGATCCATTCTGCTTGTTTCTGCAACATTGAGTTTCAACTTTTTCTTAGCTGACAGATCGCGTAGGAACAATTCGTTTTTATATCGAGTTTAGTTTGTGTATGTTTTGAAAGTGTTTTGGAGATATTTTTGAATATTAATGTGGTGCATTCTTGTGCTGATTTTTACAGTGCGGAAAGGCACAAGAAAACAGAAAGCGCATTGGTTTATAAGTGAATTACTTCATATAATGAGTTCAGGTTCCCAAAGGATAAATTGATGAGAAAAAATAGGAAAGAAAGAACTACAATCCTTCTACTCTTCCAAGACTTCATAGAAATCATTCAAAAAGTGACTAAAAATGGAAGGGGGACGAAAATATTGAATTTGATGACATAATTTTTCATGTCAACTTCAAATATGGTCCACAGAAAATATATATTCAGTAGCAATATCAGAAAGAGGTATGTATATAGAAATCGTTTTTTTATATAATAAATTGCAGTTGTACGCATTGAGGATTGTAGAATAAATTAAATATTTGAAATGATTCTTCAATCCAGTTTGCTATATTCTTTAATTTTCATAACTGTATATCATGAAATAATGCATCGAATCGTTTTTTTTTATAATAAATTGCAGTTGTACGTATTGAGGATTGTAGAATAAATTAAATATTCCAAGTGCTTTTTTAATCCAGTTTGCTAATTTATTTTAATAACTGTATATTATAAAATAATGCATAAAATCATAGTTTAGGTAAATATTTTGTTATCTATCGACTTTGTGTACTGATTTTAGATATAGAACTTATTTCCAAACATGATTTTTTCTGTACAATTTATTCCATGTGGAGAATTTTTCATTAATTCATATTATTTTATATACATTTTCATAAATTGATAATTATAGGCTGCGTAAATTTTACGATTTGCAATGTAGATTATTTCTATTGTTCCCATTGGTCAATCGAACAAGAAGCGGGACTAGGGCCGTGACGTCACCACCCTACCACGTTCGATTTTTAATAATTAATTACGGGAAAACTACGGTACTTGGAGAGATGAAACAAAGTGCACTGTTTTTCAATTTCAAATCTCTATCAAATGAACTATAAACAAAAAATCATGAAACAAGTTCATTGTTGAGAAGACAATTGAAATAACACGAATTTGGTAAACTATTTGAAATCTGAAATATGTGACTTAAATCTTTATCACAAAAGTCTTACGCTATTGATGGTTCCAGGTTCCAAAAAAATATTTTCTGTTCTACTGGTAATCTGCTATCCTATTGATTCATAATCAAATTTTCATAATTTCAACGAAGACTTCCATTTTGAATATACGGTGGATCTACCTCCGAAGTATCAAGAAATTTTGAAAATTAATTTGGTGTTTTAGCTCCGTTCTTCAATGTTTAGGAATCATTTTTATAACCGCATTTGTTACTAGCACGATCATTCAATTTTGACATAACGAATTTGTCAGATATTACGTTATTCACAAGTTTCACCAGATTTTGAAAAAATAGTATAATCGGTTCAGAATTGACAAAGATATGGAAATATTTTCAACCGCTGCGAATTCAAAGCACAGAACACAGAACTGCCCAACCTGAAAAATAAAATAGAAATATCGGCTCCTGATTGAAAATATGTCCAAATCAATATTTTGTAAATAGGTATAAGCAAAAATACGCTTTTTTGGATGGCATTTTGAAGGTGAAAAAATTAGGAATAAACAATCTTCCATTTTATAGTCGTAAAATTAAAGTCTTGATGAAGGAAACCCACAGATATCAATCATTTCTGATTCTTGATATTTTTTTTTGTTTAACTCAGTTTGTTTTCACCCTGCGAGCAACAAAACTCGAGAAAACAAAACCTATCCGACCAGAGGAAGTAAAACAAGTCTCACTCCCCATCGACACCATCAGAAATCGAATCAGGGGTGTTTTTACGTAACCCATTCGCCGGAAGTGCATTTAATTGTTGTTCGAATATCGAATTATCTTCGAGTAAAATCCAGTTTACGGGTAAAATGAATAGTCGGGCGAGAGATATCTCGTTAGCAACATTATTTACCGGGATACAAGAAACTAATTTGTATCAATTACCGGTGAATAAGACGCTGCGAAGACGCCAAAAGACGACGACGACGCCGACTTTTTCGCAGAAGCAGCCCGCGGGGGGCAGGGACGCTCAAAGAGGCCCCTCACTTGCGGTTTCATCCGCTCGGTGCTTCTTCATTACATGATTGTTTTGTAGATTATAAGTTAATAAGGGGTATTTTATAACAGGACATTTATCATGTTGATTGATTTATAATTGTTAGGCCGAGGAGGGAGGTTGGTGGCTTAATTCGATCTAGTTTGAAGTTTATCCTTCGGCGAATTTATATCCATCTCACAATCTCTCAGGAAGCGTGCATTGATGATTTTTTGGAATTTATAAGTATTCTGTGATAAATATTTAATTCGACATGAAATGATACTAATCGTTCATAGTAATTTTGACTAAGTAACATTCACCAAGTTGAGTAGGCACAGTTTCCATCTCCGTTATAATAATAATAATAACAATAATGATATGTTCATTATCGCATATACTGATATACATTACATAGAGTGCTATCGAAAATAAACAAGATAATCACAGAAGCCATAGAAATCTATAGCTTTTTCGTGATAAAGATACATTGTAATTAACTGTATAAATACTCATTCTAACATTGAAAGATAATGAATGACGAATTAATCAATAACCTTATTAACAGAGACAGTAGTTTCAGACAGAATACGTAGTTAATTTCATCTGCTCAACAAATGCTTAAGTTAAATTGCTCTTTGAAATAGTTTGCTCTTTCGGTATTCAGAATGAATTTTTTACTTCTCTCTCAAACATGTGAGAACTGTTGATATTTTTAATTTTGCTTGATTCTACGAATTCGGTCAACTGGGCAAACCAGTAGCTTTTTCATTGGCCTTCCCGGTGTTGAAAACAAAAAAAATGGACAGTCGCGGTTTCAAAATATTTCATAAAATGCTATTTTTTCATTGAAGCACCATATATTTTATCATGCATTTCGATTCGTAATGATATTGTCAATAACAAATTTCATATCACCTGAAGTTGAAAGTTGAAAATGAGTGACTGATGTGGAAATATTTATTTCTTTCTCAAGTACAAAGAATTTCTTTCTTTTGGCGAATAGAGCTATAAAATATCGAGTAACTATTCAAAAACACAACCTTCTTGTTGAACACAAACGTGGCTTTTCTCTTGACACTATGTGTTGCTTTCAACACAATTCGGCCATCAATTATATTTACTATAGTTTCGTTATAATTTTTCAGTTCATCTATATCAATATGTTTCATTTTGTATACCTCATTTTTCAGGAATCCCCAGAAATATAAATGTAGAGGTGTCATATCTGGTGAACGAGAAGGCCACTTAACAGGACCATTTGTGAAAATACATCTGTTTCCAAAAAAGTCTCGCAGCACTCTTCTTACGCCACTGAAATCATGTGCTAATGCTCCATCCTGCTGGAAATAGATCATCTCACGAGCCTTCAGATCAAGATCATCAAAAAACTCTTCCAACACTCTTGTTAATGAATTAATGTAAAGGTGTTCGTTCAAAGACTCATGGTAGAGAAACGGACCGACAATTCTGCCTCTAAATAGAACACATCAAATATATTGATGAATTTACTACGTAGTAGGAAATCATAATGAAGAAAAAAGGATAGAAATTTTCTATGTTTCCTACCACTTTTATTTGTTAACGTTACTTACTAATGTTACTGCAGTTTCGTCATATAAGGCAAACTTATACATTAAACTAACTAACCCGAAGGTACTTGGCTTGATGGTGTATCTGAATTTGAAAACCGGTGAGTGAACTAAATCGATTTGATCATTTAACAGGTTGCACCCGCAATGTTTATGCTGATGAATTTTCAAGGATTTTAAATAATTGAGTTTGCAAATCTTCTTTGCATAGTGCAAAATTTTTGTATCCTTTAGATTCGGAAACTTGTGGTTGCATGCTAAGGAATGATTTGAAAATAAGGTAGACAAGTTGGACAATTCTGGAGTTTATAAGTAATAGTGTTTATGTGGGACAATGTGATCGAAATTTTCAAAAACGGTATGTTGAACATAAAAGGTCCTTCAGACAAAAAAAAATTATTCGACGTTTTCAAACCATTTCTTGGCATGCAACAACAAGCATTGTAAACTGGAAATTCAGGTACTCAATCAAGCCAAATACCTCTATTAGTACCTACAGGGTTTATATATGTCTAATATATTGAAGCATTGTTAGTTCAATGTATAAGTTTGAAAATATCCTTATAGGACGAAACTGCAGTAACGTTAGATACAAATGAAAGTGGTAAAAGCATATAAAGTTTCTATTCTCTTTTCTCCATTATAAACACATCAAAACTTTATTCTAAATTGTGGGAGTGGTCTAGAAATGGATTATACCAACTCCAATAATGAATATTCTCTCTATTATACATCTAGCCTCATCGATCCATATAATATTTCTATAGAAGTTTGGATCTTGTCTGTATTTATTAATTAACCACCGGCAAAATCCCAATCATCTCTCAGGGTCACCAGGTTCTAGTATTTGCACTAGTTCTAACTTATAAGGAGAAATATTATGTTCCTCCAGAATTCATTGAATAACAGACGGTGAAACAGTTATTTCTCTAGATAAATTTTGGATAGAATTATTTGGATCCACTTCAAGGTATGCTAAACCGTCCTTTTCTGTATCTTCAGATAGTCTTTCTGTTGAAGATGATCACTTGGAATTAAAACACGTGTCGAGGTGTTGAAAATAACGTTTTGGTATTGGGACTGAATTCCAGTATTATTCATAGTGGAACTATATGAATCACTCTGTTCGTCCATCAGATATGAGAAATTTCTGAATTTATCATTCTCCATATTTTTCAGAAGTTTGGATTTCAAATTTTCTTTCAGGGAATGATGAGTTTCAAATTCCTGATTGAACTCATGTTCTTCTGTTTCTGTGTTCTTACATGCGTATTTCGAATGCTCTTTCAGTTTCATTGAAATTTATAAACTCCTGATCTAACTGACACCAAATTCTCATCTCTTTTATTCCAAATATGCATGCTCATATCATCATTGGTTTCATATGTTACATTTGAACATCCATTCATGAGAACAATTAGAAATTTTCGAATTGGTTTGACCTGTTCAAGTTCTGTAATTTTCCTTCTTGTGGCTGAAATGTAGCTGATGCCACATTTCAAAAATGTGTCAACAGTCACAATTTTGTGTCTGTTTTGAATGGATGTAGTTTTTTTAAAGAATGCATTGTTTTTTAATCTTACCAGACTTTGGGTAACGAAAACTTTTAGACCAGACCGTAAAAAATGAAAAACCGTCGCTTTAATTTCGAACAATGGGATTTTTCATCCAGGATACTCTTCAAGATATGTCAAACCCTTTTTTAATTAAACTTCAATGTAACAAGGTTTGTAGGATATACAAACTGAATTCAACTTTTTCTCCATTTAACATTGTGTATTTTCTCTATCTAATATTGACGATTTCAAAATTTGAGATATTTTTCAAATATGAAGTCCGCTGTTGTCAAATTTCCTCCATGCAATTCGGAATTGTATCATCTTAGTCTGCCCAAAATCTTTGGCATTTCTAAGCTCCTCAGCTGGGCGAAATCCAAGGTACATCAAAAACAAGTTTCAGCTTCAACATGTCAATGTTTGTCCCTAGCCACCAATTTCCATCTTTCATTCCAACAACATTTAACTGACGTCAGCTGTGCCTTTGTATCTTCTGACTCTCAAATTCAGCTGGTGAGCCAATAACAGTAAATATTTATGAAAATCAATTATCTTTCCAATCGAATAAAGATATTAAGAGCTACATTTTGTACCCAATTTACTCTAAAAAATTCAATTATTCCGTTGAATACTTTCGCTACAAATGAAAGTCGACTCATCATTAACCATTTGTTTTTGGATAAATTCACATTTTTCAAAAATTTTCCTTGCCCTGCATAAAGTAAAATCTTTTTCAGCCTTGATTTGAAAATATAAACATTGATGGATGATTTTATATGATCATCAAAAATATTATACAGCTTACAACCACTACAATAAACATTTATTTTGTACAAAAATGTGAGATGAAAATCAGGCTGCAAGAAATTTCTGTGACGGGTGTTATATCAGTGATTGTTATCTACTGCAAACTTATTTTTATTCTTATAGATATAAATGCAAGCTTCCAGTATATATAAACTGTAAACTGTTAATACACCAAGAGTTATAAACTATTGACAATAACTAGTTCTCATATCAATACTTTTCATTATTCGAATTGCGTATTTTTGAAGAATGATGATCCGATTCATACCGGCACTGTTTCTCCAATTCAGTATACCATACTTCATGTAAGAGTGAAGATGTGCAAAGTACAGGTTAAGCAAGATATTTTTGCTGCAGTGGTCTTTTATATACTTTATGCTGTTACAACTACTTCTTAGCTTATTAGACAAAAGTTTTATATGACTTGTCCATTGCAGATGTTTCTCAAAAATCGCTCCAAAAGTTTCACCTCATATCTACAAGTTATTTGTTTTTCTGTATTTTTGAATAACACAGGTGATCTTTATTTGGAACGACCAATAAATACTGTGACTGTTTTGTTGTAATTCAGTAACAGACATTTCTTTTCAGACAATCGAATGATATCTACATAAATCCTTTAAGTTTTACTCACCGGCATGTCTATGCTTTTAAAAAAAAATAATAAATTGATATCGTCTGCATAACACACTATTTTTATATCGTGGTCTCTTTCCATTAGACTGATTATATCATTTATAAATATATTGAACAATAAAGGTCCCAATACAGATTCTTGAGGTACACCTTGATTTATTTCATGGTAACTAATCAGAACTTCATTCAGCAACGTGACTCCTTCCATTCAAATATGATTTAAGTAACTTTAGAGGTATCCCCCTCACACCATACGATTCTAACTTACTAAATGAAAGCCTATGATTGACTAAGTCGAAAGCGCTCAAAAAGTCAATGAAAAGAGCCAGCACATATTTTCCTTTATCAAGATTGTTTACAAGACAATTTTGAAAATCACACAGAGCAGATTATGTGCTTATATTTTTACAGAATCCATGTTGATTTCCGGATAACAGTCTCTGAATCCACAAAAGTGATGAGTGTTGATGAGTGATGTCCATTTCAATGTGTTTGGAGAGACTTGACAATAAACTGATGGCACTATAGTTCGAAAAACCATCAGAATTATCTTTTTTGTATGAAGGCAGAACCACAGCCAACTTCAAACATTCTGGTAAAATTCCTTCATAATAGAAAAGATTTATTAGAAAAGCCAATGATTCACATAAATCTGCATACGATTTTTTCAATAGGTTGTTTAATATTTCGTCAAATTCACTTGGGTTGGGAGATTTCAAATTACAGGTGTAACTGGCTTTAAGAAAAAAGGATTTTTGACAATGGCATATTCAACGTTAGATAATCCAGATCATGATGATTTATCGAAAATGTTTTTTTAGTGAAATGGATGTTAAACTGCTCAGCCATTTCCGGAGTAGTCATCTGTTTGCCATTCTCATCGTGAATACTGATATTGTTTTTACGACGTCCTTTCAAATTAATAATAATTTTCCATACAGTTTTTGATTTATTATTTGCTTTAATTATCAAATCATCATTATATTTTTTCTTAGCCTCTGACAATGCATTGCAGTAGCGTTTCTGAAGCTCTGCTCTTGGTTCATACTATATTGGGTGAAAAGTTATTAAATTCGATATAAGAGTAATAGAATCATTTGAATGTTCGTACCAATTTTCAGTAATGAATTCCAATCATATAATCCAAATCACAATTCTGGATATATTGTGCAATATAAAGAAAAAATCATAATATGATTATATAAAACAGAAAAATGTAGCTCATCATCAATAAAAGCTGAATGCACCTAAGTTTGAAAGCTATGAGCCTGAAAGTCATAACAGAACTATTTCCAGTTCTTTTCGAGACTTTTTTTTTTCAGTAAGATAGATAACACGAGCTGGAGCTTAT
Source organism: Leptinotarsa texana (assembly GCA_015342105.1). NCBI lineage: Eukaryota > Metazoa > Arthropoda > Insecta > Coleoptera > Chrysomelidae > Leptinotarsa > Leptinotarsa texana. Next base: position 8,729 of record WOGN01000700.1, read on the forward strand.
CTACTATGTTGATTTGTAGTTCTATGAAAAAATATCATTTCATTCAAAAATTGCAAGTATCACTAAAATTGGTTTTAAAAACCGTAAAAGTTTCTATTTTGACAAACTGAGCAGATTGAATTCATGAAATGTGGGACATTTTGTGCAATGGAAGTCTATAGCTCCATTTCTTATCATTGAATGAACAAGATATTATCGATGGTTTGGTATGCTTGGTATGCTCTGATCTCAGATCGTTCCTTTCAATATCCCTTGTCGTGAAATCATTATTCATTAGTGAATTCCAAACTTCCATTCATCAATGTATATTCATTTCTCAAATTTGATGGAAATCATATGATTTTAACTGACTCCTCATCTATCTCAAGCTACCGTCGAATGCTTTCATGAAGTCAGCAAATCCATTTGATTTTATTTCAAACCACAACTTTGAAAAATACATTATCATATATTATAATGGATACTGTTCATATTGTATGTCATAGAAAGAGTAAAATGGTAAAAAAATCGATCTTTCAGTTTCCGCACGAACATGACAATCTTGAAGAGTCGAAACATAAGCTAACTACAGGTTTTCAATATATGATTTCTAGCATGATGAAATATAAATCAATATCGAGATACTACATATCTAATTAGTCCTTGTGATTTTCAACTTCGATATCACTATCTATAATTAGTTTTTCGATAATTCATGTCTGAATATGTATTGTTAGATATTGATATCTGAAATTCAATTTATCTGTTACAGTTGACAAAATCAGTGTTATTTTGTTAAAAATTGCACTCACCAAATATACGTTTTATTCCACTTTTCACCTGATTCGATATCCGTAACAACCACCAGAGTAGTTTCATGATACACCAAAAATATATGTAGAACAAATCATTCCACATGAATGTAAAAAACAACCGAAAAAATACCAGCGAATGCTGTGAGAGCCTCACTTCGGTCCACGGAACATTTCCGAATAGCTACCTGGAGCAAACCGTTACCAAATACTCCGTTCACGAGACTTGCTACAGAACGATTGTATGCCCCCGAATTCCCAAAACTAACTTCGAGAGGCGGTTCCGAACTTTCCAAAAAACTTTCTCAAACTGACATAAACTCTCAGCTTCCCAACTAAACTTTCAATTCTCAACTTCTAACAAGTTAGGCACACGCAGACAAGAACTCATAATCATTTTTTGTTTTTGTTTCTGTTGCAAAATGGTTGGAAAGTACAAATCCAGAACTGTCTTTACCAATACTCGATTAATCTATAAATCTACTAACTACACAACAGATACATCAAGAGTTTGCGAAAGATTTCGAGGGTGCTATAGATCAGTGAGTTTGATAAAACAATACGCTCCAGTAATCATAGTATGCACACGTTGAATGCCTTTGACGTCTTGAGTATAAGTATTTTCTCTAGTGAGAGGCATATTTTCGATGACAAAATCTATTGAAAATTTCAAATCTGTTCAGTTTACTCACCAGTTCTCAAATTAGCGTATTCCCATTATCACAGGTAAATAAATTTCAGGTATTAAAATGGTCTTATAGTTGTTTCTTCAGTAGAAAACAGTGAGAGAACCAGCAATAGCTGAAATTATCAGAAATATAATTCTGAACAAAAAACAAAATAACCAGAGATCTTGAGATATGAAAAAAATTCAACTTCAAACAAAAATTGTTATGAAATTCAAAATGTTCGTTTTCGCTTGACTCCAACTATTTCTTCTGAAATGATATATTGAGAACTATATTTTCAAAATGAAGTATTCGACTTGTTTGAGTACGGATATCACACACTAGGAAATGTCTTAATGTAGTATCTTTCTAAAATTAGCAGAATTGTCACTTGCAGTGATGAGGTTTAGAAACTTCAAAGAACACCAGTGAGGATAATGGAGTTTCATATGACTGAGATTTTTGTATCACTTTTTCTTATACCACATTATATAGCGTTCTTGCGAATAATATATGTTTTAATTCGAATCGAAATGAAGAGAAAATGAGGATTTCAGTATAATCCAATATTCATATGAATGCAGTTGTTTCCAAAGTTTTAGTTTAATTCAAAATTCATCAAAGGTTTTTTTCTTGTGTAAAAGTTTATGTATCAATCATATATTTGTGCAAATAGTTTATTCTGGACTCAACTGAAAACTAAAACATATTTTTTCAAGCAATATTTCATTTTCAGAATATCTAAGATAAAATATGCTCTCCAATTATGTTTTCTATGTGAATGGCCATGTTGATTGAATCAGCGTTTATTGACAATATTTTTCAAATAACTCCTAAGGCTTGATGTGTTCCCATACAATCATATATTTTTGTCGAGTAGGTACATTTTTAATGGAATTTGAATAAGAATACGCTACTAATTGGTACTCTGTACATTTGAAAATTGTCATTTAAATTATCAAATGCAGAGACTCAAACTGTTAAGAGTGTGTTGTGAGTGTATGAAGAGAGTGTGTGTCGCCTCTGTTTAGAAAATGATGAAACAGCAGAGCACATACTTTGTGCCTGCCCTGCTGCGGACCATATCAAGCTCGATGAGGTTCGCAGAGCCGTACTCTTCGTTAAGAAGCTAGGTTTATTTGGTCGAGTGTGATTAGGCATGAGCCACATTAAACCCTTGCGGGTTACGGTGGTGGGTCGAATAGACCCACTCACTTTGGATCTAATCTAACCTAATATTTGAAAATGTTTGAAAAATCCCGATGTATTGATATCTGAAATTTCATTTGAAACGTTTTCTGATAACTTCCATTTTTTATCTCAAACTTTAAATGACAGCTCGACGTGACAGACTCTTCATTATATTAAGGAGTCTCATGAAGTATCGATCTATTCCATTACATATATCGATTACAGTCTAGTTTTGCACTCAGTTGGATGAATGCTATAACAAAATATACCAAGTTTCAGTGACAAATCGAATCTCTTAAAAATTTGTAAGAGTATCTATATCCATGAACATCAAAATCAATATGAATTGAAAACATGACATATTCATGATATTTTAAAAAATATTTCCACATTCATTTTTTCACCTTTACATTAACTTCTCGTGTTATCTGAGTTCATCAGAAAAATACAAGTCATGATTGTAACCACTTCCATTTTCTTCTAAGTTTCTGTTCATTTGTAACTTCATGTTTTATTGAAACATAACATGTTTCCATAACATATTATCCATTATCACCGAAGAAGCAAAAATATAAAAATACCTAGAGAACAATTCTCTTAATTTTTTGCAATCTCAATAAGATTGATGAAAAAAAAATTGAAAATTATTTATCAGGAAGTTTTTGATTTTCGCCAATTTTTCATCGATAAAGGTTTTTCAATCGATAGGGAAGTCTAAAAATTTTGTTTGAAATCTAAATTCAGAAACATAAACGAATTTGATTTACCCATCAGTAATATTGAAAAAAAATAAACTTCAGGTTACAAAGCTGAAAGTATCAATTACTGGCATAGAAAATTTCAATTCAACTTTCTTATAATTCAAAACGGTTGATGAGTAATTAACGGAAATCAAAGAATCAGTGGGGAATTATGAATGTTTTCCAAAAAAACATTCTCACTGAAACTACTTGAAGTACTGAAAATTTACAAAAAGAATATTCTACATTGTAATTTATGACTTGAATAATTTTTTTCAATAATATACATATTGTACATATAAAATCAACATATTTTGCAGCTGCTGATTGGAATACAATCAATTTTTCGAATTACCAATTTTAACGACTGCCTCAACCATATCAAATTGGAAGTGAATCGTATTTATCTAGCAATATCAATCTGATCAGTATGTAGAATAGAGACAGTTCTGTGGATCATCCTGTACACCAAGTTAATTTTTGAAACTCATAAATATCATTGCAACATTTTTTATGCTGTTTAATATCACTATCTTTCGATATTCATCTTACAAAGTTTGTACTACAAAAAAAAACACCACGTGTGCAATTGTGATTTTATCTTGAAATGAGGTTGAAATCTATGTCTTTTGATTCTTGTTGTGACTCATGAAAGAAATATCCCATTCTATTAATTTCGAAGGATATTCACATTAACGTAATAATTCGTCCTTGCATAAAAACTATTCAATTCGATAAGGATCTTATCACGATTAATTTTTCATCTTTCAATTCTACTAGTAACTTTGACTTCTTTGAATTGGAATCGGCTATTTTGAATATATGTATAATCACGATTTTCATTGAAATTTGATTTTTGAAAATAACATGAAGTCTATATCATTCGCTGATATTGCAGCTTTCTGAAGGTGAAAGAATTTTCAAATTCAGTTAAATCGTTTTTGAGTTTATCATTCACAATGATAAACAAAATAATCATAGTTGGGAAGAGTTCAATTCCAAAAGTTTTGTAAAAACCGTAATTTATATCACTTTTGTGAAACGTTTGCTACTACCTCTCACACTGAGTGAGAGGTAGTAAACCCACTGAAATATACTTCAAATAGGAATATGGCACAATTTTTTTATAGGATCCGATGATTACATTCATTTCAGATGTGTCAAGGCAAGATAATGAAGCCATCATCAATAACTAACAACATTCGCATGCCAGAGCTCCTGGACGAAACCCTATCAGCATTCCAAGTCCACAACAACAAAGCCGGTGAAAAACTCACCAGGTATCCGTTGTCGAAGCCTTCTTCAAGGAGCAGTGGACGAGTGCGACGCGACGGCCGAGAATTCCCGAACGTTTCCGAACCTGACCGAGGGGTGGTTCTGCACGTCTAAACGCGGCCGACTCTGAGGACGCTTTGGAGACGCCGAAGAGAATTTTGGGGTGGACGCTGGAAAGGGACCCGCCTCGGGCTATCGATTCAGGAGGAGGTAGAAAAAGGAGGTTGCACTTGCAGGCCCACTGGGGGGACGGTGGAGTTCCTCTTCTTCGTCGCTTTTTTTTCGTGTTGGGGAGGTGTTTGTTTGTGTGTTTTGTGTTCGTGATGTTTTATGATGTTTTTCGTGTTGGCGGATGAAGTCTGTACGTGTGTAACGTGCGAGCATGCATATTTATATGGTCATTCCAGATAGTGGAATCCAAACAAAAAATATGGAAAACGCTAAATGCCAAATTGAATGAGAAAGTTGCTATAGCATTCAATAAATCATGAATTTTTCATGTCTGCTTTTCATTAAATCCGAATTACTTCATGAGAGGTACAGGGTATTTTTACATCACAAATGATTATAGAAAAAACTGAAAGAAAAAAACTGAAAATTGGCATGAAATTACTTCAGATTGAGACATTTATGTGTCAGTTTTTGAAACGTCACATGTTTCATCCAATTTTACAAATCACATTTTAAAAAACTCTAGTGAATTTTTCGAAAAACCAAATGGTTTTCTATGATTACCGTTCAATTTTCATTGAATAATAATATTGATCATGATGAAAATAATATTGATCCTACTCTACTTCTTTGGAGTAGTGAAATGCACTCGCGAGAAACGGTATCGAATCGACGTAAAGACCCAGAACATGATGCATCCCAAATCATGTGTTCCATGGTTACACTTCCCCCGACATAATGGAGGCTATGGGCTTCCAAGTTTGCAGAGTCTACATAACGGATTGGTACTGGACAGGGCCTATGAAGTCATCAGGATTTTGGATCCTTGCTCTGCATGATCCGCGACCATAGAAGTACAATAATTGGAGGCAGCTACCCAAGCGGTTTATGAACTCGGTTTATTTTTCGCTAGTGAATGAGGTGATAACAATCTGTCACCGAGTTGGAATTCGTTAAGCAAAAGGCCCACGTGAAAGCCGCAGAAATCACTTTACTCCTGTGGCAACCCAAGGAGAAGCCAATACAAATCTTCTTCAATAACATTGGAGAACTCGGCCTTCCTCGGGTCGAGTAGATGGAGTCGAAAATTTAAAGGTTCATCATGGTCTGTCAGGATGGTGTCTTTAACATCTCGGTCTACTGTAGTCGCGTGATGGATGAAGAAGTTTATTGACACCAGGTGCAGTGCCTGTCGCTAGGCGACTGAAACTGATAATGCTGTTGGCATGTTCAGCATATGCAGTCCCAGCCTATATACATCGACATAACGTGGCTCTAACAGTGCTTCATCACCTTCCAAGGCACTTTTACAGTATTAACATCTGTGTTGTCCTTTTGAATCCGTTGTGGAAAACGAAAGGTGCCAAAATTTTCGAAATTACTCATTTCTTGCCCTTATATTCATACAAGCTTATAAGCCGGATGTAGTTTTTTTGATAATCAGAGCAAGACAATATATGTGGTGGAGATTTCATCTCTAGGTGATTCACATATCGTTCAAAAAGAGAAGGGGAAGCAAATGAAATATAAAGATTATTTTAACTCTGCAGATACTACATAGACCTTTCTGTTAGGACGGTCGTTCGGAATTTTGGAGTCCTTTGTGAAACGATGTCCTCTTTACTCTTGAATCTCAAGATTATGTCCACTTTTCTCATCAAAACAGATATTTCGACCTGACAGATGCAGAAAACTATCATTTTTGACTCATTTCGTCGGCACATGATTTTCAGACCCATTGATCACCTACTCCACGGTGTGGGGAGTAGTAACTGGTTGATGATGCTGGATAGCCCTCTCGAGTGTATCGGGGATTTGGGGACAGTTCCTGACCAGCTCAACTTCCAGAAAAAAAATTGATACTGATGATGATGATGATACAAGTATAGTGTTGCCTTCTTTCAAGGCTCAGCCACTCACCTACTCGTTTGAAGAATTTTGAATTGCAAGAGATTCACTGAGTGGATATGATAGTAATGAAAGAAAGAGTTACAAACGTATTCAAGATTCGAAAAGAAAACAAAAACATAGCAATTTGAAGATGAAACACAAGCAGGCATCCTTCAGGGTGTCGACAACAATATATTAATTGACGGATGTAATCGACGTTATTTAATTCAAAACTAGCCTACAGAATATTCTCGCAAAAATTGAGTTTCACGTATTTTGACACACTGTATATGAGAAATTGAAAACAAATCCATTTGGTCGGGATGACTGCGATGCAAGTAGTTTTGGAGTACTAGCTCCACGTCAGTAGCGCGTGTATCAGTTGACACAAAGACAGCTATCTGTCTATACCGAAGGAACAAAAATCTGGCCCATACCATGTCGAACGAAATATGATCAATGTCAAACCTCTTTATCGAAATAATCGCACGCAATTATTGCAACTACATGAAAAACAGCATTTTTCAAACTAATATTTTTATACTCATGAAAATAGTTTTTTGTCGCTTTATAAAAAGAAGTGATAGCAAGAAAAATTTTTTGCTACCACATATACAGGGTTAAACTGAATAAGTGTAAAACATTTAAGGATATGATTCCTTATCGAAAAAAAGATAGGATCTTTCATACAAAGAAACTTCATTGGAGCATCCCTTGTTAAGATACAGCCTCTTGAAGGGGGTACATAAAATTTGTATAACAATTTTTTTCACGAGCACTGAAAAAGTTACAATATTAAAATTGACCTGTCGTTTTGTACTACCAAGAAGATACTCATCAAGTTATTTATATGGTTCACCCCATGGTTGTAAGGGGTGGAAAACGCAACCCCTAAAATTTATTTTCAATGTAACTTTTTGTCTTATCATTTGTTTACCATTTGAAAATTGATTGCCGATAGCCTGTTTCATTCTAAACAAAAAATGTCTCTTGGGTTTTTCGCCCAAAATAAACCAATCCGCAGCAAAAAATTATTTTACGAGCAACTACAGAGATAGATCGTCATGAATGCGAATTGGATTTATTGTTATTTTGTAGTTAGTATCTGCATTAAACGATTAAAGGGTAATAAACAAATCTAATTTAATAATAACAAAATACACAACATGTAGAAATCATAGTAAATGTTCAATATGTCTACCTTCAGACATCACACATACATTTAGACGTTGGCGCATTAAGCCACGTATTCGCTCAAATATTCCTGGACTCTCGATGATACGGTTTCTTGAGTTTTCTACATCGCGAACAGGAGTACGATAAACCAAATTCTGTAAATGGCCCCAAATAGAGAGATCGAGAGGATTGAGATCCGCGGATCGAGCGGGCCAGTTCTGTGGTCCTCCTCGACCTTTCCACTGATTTGCATATGTTTCAGTTGAATGCTGACATGCTACTTGACTAAAATGGGCGAGAGCCCCATCATGCATAAAAACATACTCTTCTGACGCCCAAAGGAACTTCCTCCAGCAGAACTGGATGCCCTTGAACGTATGCCTCATCATTTAATCGCGGAGGTAAGAAATGAGGCCCAATTAAATCATCCCCAAGAACTCCGAGCCACACATTAAGAGAAATTGTTCTTGATGGTTAGTTTCGACAATAGCGTGAGGGTTTTCATTAGCCCATATGTGGCAATTATGAAAATTAACAGTAATCTTGCCCCTGGAAAAACTACATTCGTTTGTGAATTTTATCGTCTTCAGAATGTCACAAGTTCTTCTAATCATTTCCAGCATCTTATAGCAAAATTCAAGACGGTTCGGAAAGTCTCGCGGTAGTAACAGTGCCTGTACTCGTTGCAGATGGTAAGGGTATGAGAGTTGTTCCTTTAAAATTCGAAATATCCTCAAATGATCAACATTTAGTTGGGAAGCAATCTTTCTAGCACTGGTAGTAGGTGGTTCTTCAATCGAATTAAGTACTGCTTCCTCAAGCTGTTGTGTTCGTACTTCTCGATCCTGCGTTCTTTTGTCGAATGAATCATTAATGAAATCTAGCAAATATTCTATGTGAAGGATGCTGCCGTTGAGTATACATTTCAGCATATCTCCTTGAAGCTTCTAACCCATTCCCCTGTGACAGACCGTAAACGTAATGCATATTAGCCAAATGAGGATTTGTATATGCCATTTCAATAAGAAGTGAATTATTAAAGTAACAAATTGAGAACAGACCAACAACACACAAATAGAATCAATTCAATTTCGAAAATTCACAAACTGACAGCGTCATACCAATTCAATTGTCACTAGCGCTAACAGCGACCTACTATATAGATTAGTTTCGTATTTTCGTATTTATGACGATGTATATCTGTAGCTGTTTCTAAAATAATGTTTTGCTGCGAACTGGTAAATTTTGGGCAAAAAACCCATGAGATATTTTTTGTTTAGAATGAAACAGGCTATCGGAAATAAATTTTCAAATGGTAAACAAATAATAAGACATTGGAAATAAATTTTAGGGATTGCGTTTTCCACCCCTTACAACCATGGCGTAAACCAAATAAATTTCTGGCTGGGTGTTTTTTTGATAGTACAAAACGTCAGGTTAATTTCTATATTGTAACTTCTTCAGTGCCTGTGAAAAAAATTGTTATACAGATTTTATGTACCCCCTTTAAGGGGCTGTATCTTAACAAGGGATGCTCCAATGAAATTTCTTTATATGAAAGAACCTATCTTTTTTCGATGAGGAATCACCTCCTCAAATATTTCACACTTACTCAGTTACACCCTGTATACACATATTTATCAGGAATATTCCCTCTGACCCATTGAATTTTGTTAAAACAATGCTAAATAGAAACGGTTGAAAGACGAGGCAAATCGCATGTGCGATATGGTGTTTGAACCGATGATAACGTAGGTATGTATCTAAGGTCTGGTGGCCAAATATGAAACCCACTGGGCAGTGTACAAATACTCGCATATTTGAAATTAATGAGAGCAATGGAAACCTCCGAACAGCTGTATTGATGAACCTCTCGAGTCTTTCTCCTTCACTTCATGTAATATGTGGAGAAGCAATAGTGGACCAACTCAGACTGAAAGAATCAAGTTACATGATATTGAGGAAATTTCGGATTTAGTGGAGGAAACAACAATATTTCCATAGGTTATGCTATGGGCACTGACGAACCCAAAAATGACATTGAGACTGGTCTGAGATTGCCGTTAGGAACTGAGAAAACTACCAGGCAGAAATGAATTGACTAAATGCTGGTTGCCAGGATCCGTGAGTATCATGAGCAACGAAACAGCTGATTAGTGTGCCAAATACGAATCTTCAACTGTATATACAGGCCTTGAACTATCTGTGGGGGCACCAAAATGTATGGTATGGATATACATTGGAAAATGGGTGTACGAGAAACATAACGAGTACTGGATACTGGGAGAAAAATTCCTGGACTAAAAAAAATCTAACCCATCTAATGTTGAGCGAAGTAGGATCAATGGAATCAGAACAAACAATGGTAGGCTTTTCAGCACACTTGGCGCCGATAATAGAAAGCGTTTCAATCAAATAATGGCAGTATTAGCGAGAAGAAAAAAAATCATCAACGAATTCAATTTTCAAACCTTTCTATGAAAATGATTGGTTCGAGTTTTCTGTTGACCTCATAGAAAAGAGGTTACCAATATTTTCCAAAACCGATTGGGGAAAATCCAAAATTTTACATCAGGAATTCATTTCTACCACACACAGAGCCAGAATTTTTCTCGCGACTATACCCTCTGACTTATTGGATCTTGTGTTAACAATGCTAAGCCGAAAGGGTTGAGAGACGAGGCGAATCGCGTGTGCCTCGACTTGGACAGAATCTATTAAGAGGATTAGTCCGAATGAAGCCGTCGTTCGCATGTCGGCCCAAAGAGTTGGGCTGTTGGGCTTCTTCTTCATTATCTGCGGTCTCGCAGCTTTTACTTTGCTTTCAATCTGCCCTCTCTCTAATCGTATTTTAAATCGGATGTGTATGTGTGTGACCATCGGAATTCTTGTAGGAATAATATTGGATGAAAGGGTTGGTAGGCAGGATGTTACGAAAACAAAAGGACTAGCTGACCACATCTTGCGAGCGGGATTAGTCTTGTTCAACAGAATTCGTTTAAAAATTAAGCGTTCACTAATAGGGTGGAACTGGACCCCTGAATGGAAAATGAGGATTCGAATGAGAAATTGTTTACCACTGTAGGTGCGTTTATAATGTTATCCACAAAGTCCGATTCATGTAGTTTTCATTCATTTATTTATTTCATCCATACACACCGAATGTTCTATTACATGTATCAATAATCACAAACAGCAAAGTTTTTCAGAAATTAAATTTCAGGGTTATGATTTGTCATAACCAGAACTGTAGATGGTTACCCTTTGAAATTGAAAATGAACTTGGTAATATACTTCTTCTGAACACTCAATTCTCAAAGAATATTGCCGGTGGGAACGGAAACGAAAATGGCTGAAAGATGGGGTATGAATTTCGATCTATATCACCTTTCTTTCTTTCAGATATTGGTGAGAGTGATGGAGAACAAAAGCCTAACCAACCAAGCACTTTACTGGAAACACCTATACTCGCAAGCCGATTTTGACAAGCAGAGGCACAATGACCGTGGCTTTAAGAAAAAAGTAAGTCAACGGCGACGGGCCAGAAAGGCAATCGCTGCATCCGGGAAATAAGCATCCACGGTGTTCCCGGACATGGAGAATCACGAAGCAGTACAGAAATTTTTCTTGCAAGAGATCCAACTAGGAAAAGAATTGTTGGCTGCAAGTGACCTTGAGAGTGGCGTAGATCATCTAGAAAAACGCAGTAGCAATATGCGGACATCCGAACAATCTGCTGCTGGAGTTGCAGCAAATGCTCCCTCCGAACGTATTCCATTTACTCATCCAAACAATGCCTGCTGTGGCGTTTCGTCTCATGAAAGCACAAGCTACACCAAGCGCTTCCCTACAGAAGGATGATGTGGAATAAATATCGATACGCCTTTACTAGTCTCACCTAGTGACACTGTTCTTGAATGTATTCGTCTATGTTATGCATTGTTAAATAAATAGGATATGTCGAGCAAATATGAGCAAATCCAGTTCGACATCCAAGCAATTCAGCCTCATTTAGAAATACGTATTTTTCACCAGATTGGTTGAGGAAAATTCATGAAAAACGAATTGAGTCATAGTCCAATTCAATTCCAACACTTGTCGATGGTAACAAAATTGGTGCTAGTAGAACTCTGCAAACTGACATGGATATGGGAATATTCAACGGCAGTGTGTAGTGAGTTTCACGAGAAGGAACATTGAATTAAATCAGTGACAAGTTGTCGAATGAGTTGAAGTTATTATCTATTACCATATGCAAAAACAACATTGCACCGAACAGGTTTCTCCTCTGTACCAGAACTAATATACTATAACTGTCATTTCTGGATTATGTTTTACGATTCGTATTGCAGTTAGAATGAACGGGATATTTCTTGGAATACAATTGCCTGCGGAATTTGTTTAGTATTTCATCCGATCCTTTCGGAATTGCTATGTGATCCCCTAACTGTATTACCGATGCAAACCCAAGTTTGTATCTCACAAAGCCGTAATATAGCAGTTTATTGGTATTTACTTCATTCAACCTGTGACTAAGGATTCACAATACTTTCTATTTCATTGATTTGACTTCTGAAGAGATTGATGTCGTTATAAGTTACAACTCAACCTTATTTTCCATGATGTGACCTCTGATAATCAAAGGTGATAGAATGTTTCGAACTAATCATGGCCGACATATTATTATTACTCCACTGCGTTATTCCCGTACAGTTTTAATGCGCCCCAATATTTTCAAGTCGTTTGTATGAAGCAGGCAATCATAGTAGTCAGTATATGGCAATAAATCATTAATAGATAGTGAGAACAACATATGTACCAAAATTAGATCCCTGCGAAACTCTGCATAAAACTGACCAGAGGCATTATCATTAAGTTCCACGATAAATAATGTATTTTTCGAGAACTTTTCAATAATGCGTTATAGAGTTTTCTGCTTGGTTCCCGAATAGAATATCATTATCATATCATCACCAATATTTTAAAACAGTTCAGAAATTCATCATATTGTTTCAAACTGGGATCAGGCCACTGTACTCTCTTCGCCAAATGTGATACTTCCACGAAACTATTCCACTTGAGGTCTATTAGAAATTTATCGGTTCTTTTCAAAGACCCTAAGCTTATTCTGAAAGATCGAATCAATTTCTTCGTAACTTCATCATACCGTGACTGCCCAATCTAATTTTCGAATATCCCACAGCAGTATCAGTCAGGAAGTATTCTCGGTCACAGATAAAAGTATTGTACATCTATGCTGATCATCATATTTTGTGTGATGAGCTGGCACAAAACCAAATACTTTGATGGTCAATACTCAAATACTCTGTCAATACTAATGGAGTTCCTCAAAGCACGATCTATTGACGCCATCCGCTGTATATCTCAGACTTTCATCAAGCAATGAGCAATAGCTGTATTCAGTATGCTAATGATACCCAGTAAAAGATTTTTTGTAACACCTGAACAAATGAAAAGAAAAAGTTAATTGGACCTTCCAAACCTACTCGAATTAAGATCCCAGTGATGGCTTGATTCTATTTGCTATTCCTGAAAATAGATCAATATTGTATATGGAAGCTCTTACAATGTTTTGCATGTCAATGTGGATATATAACATCTTAGCTGATGAGTGCCGAGCGTAAGCGAGAAATCGCGTTTTTTTTATTAAAAATTGACCCTATTTTTTAACATAATCTTCATCAAGAGCCACACAATCATTCCAGCGCAGCTCTAACATTTCGATACTACTTTTGTAGAACGATTTATCTCAAATTAGTTCTCAGTTTCAGCCTCTTAAAGGTGGGCATATTTTTGATGTCTGAGAATAGACAGTCGTCGCTGGAAGCTAAATATGGCGAATACGGTGAATGCGTTCAAATCACTTAGTTTTGCCATTGTTTTCATTGGCTTGTGACACGAGTTAATAATAATAATAATAAATGAAGTTATTGACAGCTGAAGTAACATTATATAATATGGAGAAAAACAAAATACAAATTTTTCAATAGGATACAAGATTGAACAGAGTCCATTCATCCTCTTGTACCTTACAAAAAAATGAAAAAGATGAATAACAAAAAAAAATAACAAAAGATCTAAAATTGTA
>WOGN01000701.1:0-22713 GCA_015342105.1 Leptinotarsa texana
TTTTCTGAGCGCAACGGATAATGGCAATAGTGAGATGCAGAATAGAAGGGGACTGAGGGAATCACCCTGAAATACACCCCTTCTGAAAGTGACCCACTCTGTTATTATTATTACTATTATTATCATTATTATTATTATTATGTATTGTAGGGCAGTCCTTGCAATGAATCTTATGAGGTATCTCTTTCAGAGTATGTGAATGACCTGAAAGAGAGACTGGAAATTGTACACAAATTTGCCAGGACCAAATTACAACTTTCCAGCGACAGGATGAAGATAAGATATGACGAAAAATCGCTGCCAGTGAGCTTCAAGGAGGGCGATGCAGTGTGGTTCTACCAAGTCCAACGTCGGAAAGCTTTATGTCCCAAGTTGCAGAATGATTTCGTGGGATTTGGTTTTTGATGTATTTTCGAAAACTGTGATGAAATCTTTCAGATATTTTTGAAGGAAACATTATATTGGTGCAATCTATTCACTTCATATTGCATATGTCACTATTATTTCATTTCTCAATTGGGATTCTCAAACACCATCAGAATTTGATTAATTTCTTATGGATTATGTCTTACAGTGAATAAAGAACATTCAGACAAGATTGAAATCTGATGGAAAAAATTAAATGAACACATTTGACTTTGTGATCAATATGTTTGAATCCAAAATTCAGATTATATTGATCATTGTGAACTTCGGAGAAGCTTATAGATAAATAAAGCCAACGATAATTGACTTTTGGAATACGAATTATGTTCGCCTAGAGTTCTCATTAAGAAAACAAGCATAAGGGAATCTCAATGCGTAGGAGTCAGCACTTCATGCTTGAAGATATATTAGTCCAGTTGAGTTAGGTTAGCTACTATGGATAGTAAAAAGAAATGATAAAAAAGTTTAATTGGCAGACTACTGTCTTTTTTGAAAAAATTCAATAAACAATGAAATTGAAATTCAATTTTTGTGTGAGAATTAGAATGTATCAATATTTTTTCTGCATAGTACATGACCGAAGAAGCGATCTTAGGAAAACCATATCACGTTACAAAAAAAGTGGAGAGGAGAGTGAAAAAGAGAGAAAACAATGAATGCCTCGTGATCATCATGATGCATAATATTTGACAATGGAATTCCGAACTGATGAAATACACCACGAAACATTGTCAATCACCTTCAAACAATACCAGTGATGATAAAAATCTACTTTGTTGCTGTCATTTAAAGGCATTTGAATAGAAATTGTATTGTAGATAGAATTGTACCAGGAACATGTGAAAGGTTAATAACTGCTAGAAAAGGGTGCACTCTGTTTGGTGAGAATCCAGAATATCAGCAATCATTTCGGGAAAACGAGAAGTTCGATGATTCTAAAGATGACGAAATTACTAGAGGAAACGAAACAATTGGTCTGGCGATAGGCACTGAAAACTTTTTTCAAAATATAATGCGAGTGCTGTCCAAAATTATGAAATAAGAAAACAACCATTACATAAGAGTTACATTGAGATGGGATATGATATATGTATCAAGTATTACTGGATTCAGTAAGATTATTCGTCTTATGAGGAACATTGGTGAAGAATACTTAAAGATTTCGACAAACTATTCTTTAGAATGACTCTGCATAGTTTCTGTTGAAGCCTATTCAGAAATGTTTCTCGATATCATCATAGCTCAACAAGATGTGTCCGTAGAACAACTTCTTAAGTCAAGAAAACACGTACAATATCACTTCGCCAACAGTCGGATGTTGAGAGCTGCCCAGAATATTCCTTTTCATATTAACCATGATCAAATAAGCACTTTATTTTCTTTCATATTAATGAATAGGAGAGAAACTGAATGAACACCACGGAAATTGAAGGAGTTCGCTGGAAAAGTTTCGGATACTGAATCAAGATGTTAGACTGCCTTCATATCGTGTCCTGGGGAGTAACTGAAATTCGAGTAAAAATTATGAATTCGCTTCAACATTCCTACATAGTTATATAAATATAATGATGAATCTGCCACATATGAGTGTCAGTTGAAATACGAACGTTTTGAGCTCAAGAGCTAAGTTTTGAGCCCAAGAGCGACTGAGAAATTGAATATAGAGTAACTTGAATTAGTTAATTCCAAAGATTCATTGAATTATAAATATTAACGTTTCAGACAGTGTAACAAGGACAGTGTTTTCATCTAGGTTGAAAAGTGACAGTAATGGTTAATATTTTTATGGGTAACAGATGCTTGAAACGAGTTCAGTTTTCACACATGAATGTTTTGAATACTTGTAAGGTTTAATGATTTGGAGTGTCTTGAAGTGAAAATGAGTGAATTTTTACCAAATTAAGTTTTTAATTTTCATTATAGTTCTCTTCCGTTTTCTTATCTACAAGAGTAAACATAGTTTGAGAAAAATCTGTCTGAGAATTGTTGAAAACGAACTACAATTAATATATGAGTGAGCTGATGATGTTTTAGATAGATATAATAACTACGTTATTCAGAAAGTCTAATGCTTTACGGAATAACTGTTGAGTGGGATGTATTAAAAATGAGTTATTTCATTTCACATATCGAATGAAATATTCTTTTCAACATTTCTACGGCTGTATTAAGATCAAAAATCATTATACACGAAAAAACTATGTCAAGAATTGCCCGCGTGAAAGTTATTTGTGTTCGCAACAAACTGAACTGTATTACTAAGGAAGTGTCGTAGTAGGGAAGTTGGGGGTAATAAATATCCTGAAACTTTTTGTCTGATATTCCATGCGGGAGATAAATCCGTTTTATTGTTATTGATGCGGATGAACCAATTTTTTAGTTGATTACTTTTGAAGGTTATAAAATGAGGAAATATTATTTTTTCAGTATATTTGTATAATAAAATATGGGATGATAAATCTGCAGACATCTTACAGTGATCTTTTTCAATCAATTATAAATTTGTAGCGAACAGTTCTGTGGTACTTACTTAGTTTCAATTGCAAATCATTACCTAGTAGTTCCCTAACTTTCATAGTGTTTTATTTTGTAGAGGAGAGAAAACAGAAACACGCTGATAATGGATATCATTCATTCATGCGCAGTTAATTGAAAGAAGACTAATAAGAAAAAAACTCAAATGGACTGAAAATATTAAATATTCAAAAAGTTTCTGTAGCTGAAATGCTATAAATATGAAGAATATTTTTCGATTTTCATTATTCTGATTGAAAAAATCAGAATGATGAAAATGTTTTTGTATAATATCATGAATTAAGCCTACTGGAAAAACCGTATCAATGAATTGCCTACAGAAGTAGTGTGGATACTTCGAAAAATTACATTGGAATATGAACGAATACTGAATTATTTGAAGTGGTACCTTTTATGAAACAATAAAAGTTTTTTCTATCATTTCTTAAAATTCAGATAGTAATTGAATGTTGATCATACAGATTAGTCGCCTTCTAAGAAAAACTATATGATCTATTTGTAGAAAATTTCATAAAACAGCAATCAGTTGGTGATTTTATATGTTTTTTTAATGAACATTTCATCTCAGATACGTCGAACTTAAATAGTGATGTTTTAACAAATATTTTTGCTGTTTTTCCTCAGTTAGCAATGTTGTAGATAGATTTTGTATATGAATTATCTAGATACCTTGAAAGACACTGTATTGGTTCTTGACTATTGATAAACCACCTGAGATAGTGAATATTCATGTACAAAGTGGGAGAAAATCATCTAATGCCACTGAACATAGCTTCAGCAAAAAATGATTTCGCATTAGGTATGTGCTAATCATTACGTCACTTGAATTTGTAACATTCAACAATAGATACGAAATAATCTCATGAAACTGCTTACTGCGATTCAGTTTGATTTCATGTACTATAAAATTTATCCTCTACAATTAACATCAACTTCCACTCTTTCTTTTGAATTTGCTAGATGTCTAACACTTGCAACATGTTTAACATTATAAGAATGTAGGCTTTAACGGCTGGCGTCGATGTTTGGATTGGTTTCTGGGTTTTCGTTACAATTCCAAGCGTTTCAACTGCAACTGAGGCAGTCATTTTCAGTGGCGTTGAAGTATTCTTCTTGACGTATCAGCTGGTACTTTTTGTTGATTGTAACCAAAGAAGACCATGGCGAAACCCGGAAACCAACAAAAACATTACCAATTTATTTAAATTTTCCTGATGAGTGGGAAAAATGCACGTTATATGGTTTATTTTACGCTAGATATTCTACTTTCACCTTCTGAATTTCATCAATTTAATGCATTACTGGCCGAATAATACTCAAATTATCACTTCCATTGTCATAGCGATCGTTTAGAAATTAGGCAGATTCTTTTTTATGATTTGAATAGGCAAATAATTGGATTATTTTCTCCATAAGTATCTGAATTTTCTGGTACGGTTTTCGGCGGACATTAGAATGTGTAACTGGAAGATTCAAATGTTATTTCGTATAGGTACGTGTTGTTAATTTTAGTACAAGTAAAAGTAATTTATTTGAAGGTGATTGACAATGTTTCATGATGAATTTCACTAGTGATGACAGTCATCACCCGAAGACGATTGTAGATACTAACAATCGAAACGTCGTGAACTAACGTGGCTTGGAATCTCTTATCTTTTTTATTCATATTTGTTTCTATTTCTTTATTATTTTTGTTCAATCGTTTTGATTTTACTTGTTTTTTATTCCACTATTATTTCATTTCAGGTTATTTTTGCCTAATATAATTGTTATTTTCAGTTATTAATTTTTAATTCTTTTTTTTCATTTGTTTCGGGGATTTCAAATCATTTTACATATTAGACAATGGAAGTCCGAACTAGTGAAATATAAGTAATTTACTGTTATTGGGCTATTACCACTTATTACTACTTGTTCATTATCGGTACTCATGATAAAGTTCACTGTTTACTTATTGAAAGTCTCTTCAAATAAACAATATTTCTATTTGAAAATGTTTTCGATCATTTCACTTATTTTGTCGGAAGTTCATTGCCTGTAGAACTATAGATGGTAGATGCTGGTCCCACCTGGCATCGCCCAGTGAGATACCATTGCTTTCGTGCTAACGTTTCACTGTTGTTCCGCCGTTTACGGTTTGAAGAGTGGGAATATAAGGAAAAATATATGATGGCGCTCCTAGGGTCAAAATACTCTGGAATGTGAAAACGGCATCATCCTGCAGAGATTATTCAAAAACTACTATTTCTGACAGTTCTAACATCAGCTTACAAGGAAATAGCATGGTAACTGCAGTTGCTAAGAAACTCACTAGCAACTTCAAAATCGATTTCTGCAATATCAGAGGACTCAAATATAAACTCATTGCACCAAAGTCAGTACTTCAACAAACCCCGTCAATTTTCTATATCCCGGCTATGATTTCCACTCCCTATTCAGATTATGTGGTTCAAAATAATATCACAAACGATCATCAAATTCATATTCTGCGTTTATCGACCACCTAGCTGTACACAATATAGCAAACTATTCTCTTCATCACGGACCTTCTGCAAAACAATCATCCACTTCCCAAATGTCCATATTCGGTGACTTCAATGTCCACAATATCGAATGGCTCAAACTTCTAAATATTACCGACAACAACTCCGAGGAGTCGAGGCTTTTGAATAAGCAGAGGACTCACTCAGATTATAAATGAGCCAATCAAGATTCTGGACAGTGATGGAGAATATGGTAGTCTTCTGGATCTATACCTAACAACCAATCCAGAAATCAGTCACCGTAAGGTCCCATTGGGATCTTCTGACCACAACTCATTTCAGTGTTGAGTGATTTACTGATAAATGTTGGAGAACAATCTATGCCGTACAAAGTTTGGCATTACAGCTCAGCTGAATGGGAGGATCTTCAAGACCATTTTAGTAATTTCCCCTGGCTAGATATTTGCTCTAAAGATCCATCAACTTATGCTTCTGAAGTCACGGAAGTTATGCTATCATCCATGGATGCATTCATTTCTTTTCCAGTGAAACGACCTTCTAACGACAAACAAAAATTGCGAGCAAAGTGTCGCCTCAAAAAAGCTGGGTTTGTTAATGCTCGCAACAAATGCAAACTTAGGATAAATGAAAGCAAAGAATTTCACATTTAGATAATTATGGATGAACTGCTTGTCAATGAAAACAGGTCTAGATCGGTAGCTGAAACTGTTGATCAGAACTTTACAAAATCCACGATTCCATCACTAACATAAGCGGGCGGTTCAATTGCAATAACAACCATAGAAAAAGCAAATCTACTAACTGGACAATTTACGTTCCACTCCACAGTCAATTTTCTGGAAAAGGCATCACCCACTATTCCCATACTAGAATCTACAACGCCGAAAATTACTTTTCGACAGCTTGGAATTTTAAACAGCTCAATATCAACAAGACGTCCGGCCTGATGGAGTGCCTGTCATTGTAGATAAACAGTGCGCAAATGACCTCGCACAAGTATCTTGCAGACTTTTCAACTTGTTTCACAAGAAACAAGAAAGGGTTTTTTTGTTGTTGGAAGATGGCTCGCGTTCAGCCTATTTCCAAAAAGGGCAAGAAAACTCTCCCAAATGACCATAGATCAGTTGCTTTGCTATCAGTTATATAAAAAATTATAGAGAAGGCCGTAAACCACCATATCTTCAAATATTTGAAAGACTTCCAAATCTTTAGCGATCATCAATATGGCTTTCGGAAACAAAGATCAACAGGCGACCTTCTATCTTATGTCATCTATATTTGGAATAACGCTGTTGCACTTGAAATTTGTTCCTCTTCTATAGATACTTTCACGGGAAGTCTTCAAGTGACTTGGTACATTTGATTCCGTCAAGAACGGTACATATCAGAAATACGCGGCAGACTGTGGCGGCTCATCGTTTTGAGGTTCAACTCAGTACACCTCGAGCGTCATTGTTTAAAAACTCTTCTATTTGGAGAATTGTTTTTATGTGGAATAAACTTCCTAAGAGCGTTTTTCCAAATAAATGTAATCTCGAGCGATTCAAATCCAATGTCAATCACTACTTTCGCCCAGACACCGCTTTAGAAGAGCGCCGTAAGGTGTTTTATCCTTAAAAAAACTGTGAGTTCAAATGTATTCGATTGACTTTTTTCAAAGGCTAAAAAATTTGCATGATAATAACACAATATCATCATAAATTTCATCCAATCCGCCCATAGTTCTAAAAAAGTAAAGCCATGTAGTTCAAAAACCCTTCATCGGAAGTACCGCCAATAGATATATCAAATTTGACAAATGGTGGTCGATAATTTTCCGTCTAGACAGGCCTCCGACTGACAAACGTGCGTTCGAATAAAAAACAAATAATGGATACGATAAAAAAATCCTCTATTGAGATAAGTGTATTAGAGCAGACAAAAAGGAATGTAGGACATCGATATTTTGTCTGAACTGGATGTGTGATCAGCAAAAAGAGCTCAGAGATTGTTATACTGTGAAGGGAATGAAATCTCAAGATATTGACTTTGCTGCGATGCCTCAAGATGAAAATTAAGTTTTTATGGATGTTATCTGCTTAGTTCTTCCGGGAGAGTTACTGTTATGCCGGAACTGAGCTCTTTGTCTTTCGAAATACAATTCTTTTCGAATGAGTGCTGTGAAATGAGTTGATTGTATTTGAAAAAAACTTTTCGTGATATTTATGTGTAAAATAACTTTATTATATTGAATTTTATTAGTTCGGAGTTCAATTGTCTGATATTATATAACATGATTTGAAATCTCTGAAATATGTAAAGAACAGAATTGAAAAATTAAAGAAGAAAAATAAAAATTAATAGCTGTAAAATAATTGTATTGAGCAAAAACCTGTAATGGAATATAGTGAAGTGAAATACAACTAAAAATGAAACAAATTAAAAAATATAAATAGAATAAAAATTAAAAAGTGAAGAGATTCCAAGACAAGTTAATTCACGACGTTTCGATTGTTAGTATCCACAATCGTCTTCGGGTGTTTAGTGCTTCGATGGTAACTGTGCCCTGTTTATCCCGTTGATGAAATTTTATCAATCGAATTTTTTCAACATCGAATATTATGAGAAATAACTTCATAATTTGAATTGAAAGGGGTATATTTCTAAGACAGATTATTTTTTGGGAAATGAAGGTTTTGGCTTTCTACTTCTTCACCTTTGAACAAACAAATGTATGAATCTTCCAAAGAAAGGAAAGGAGCAATCAATTTCACGAAATACTGTCTTAAATCTTAAAAATATTCCTCAAATATTCCTGGACTCAATGAAGTCGCCCCAGAGCGCCAATTAATTTTTATTGTTGTTTTCATTTTATTTTTATCGTTCTTCCTCAATTTTTCTATAGAGAAATAGAGAAACAGAAGGCCAAAACCTTTTTTTTCCCAACTTCATAATGTTTATATATTATACGAAATTGAAATATTATTATTGTTGCAATAAAATGGGCGATTTCCATTATTGTATGTTTCACTATCACCATGAAATTTTCTACGATAATATGTCGTGAAAAATGAGGTTATTTTCCATATGGTATTGAGTTAATAAGTAGATAAATTCATATAACAACTAAAATATCTCAGAAACTTTCAAATACAATAAAATATGTGACAGAAATATCCGATACTTGATGAAACCGCATGGTACTTTTTATATGTGTTGATGGAAGGAATCAGAATCACTAACTAATTACCAAATAACTAATAATTTGAATCAATTCATCCAAACCAACTCATCAACCTATTCATGTGATTCTGGATTTTCGTATGAACCCTACACGAAAAAATCCTACCGATTACAATTCGTTTTGTATTAACTCAAAATATGGACTGTAGCACAGTAATTATAACGAGAGAGTGAAAAAAATTACTTATGGACCCACCTAAATTTCCAATCTCTTCTCGATGATGAGACAGGGCCTCTCTCCACACTATGGTGTTATCCAAGCTATCCAGTGTTGTTCAATGATATCTATTGACCAGACTATATTTTTTTGTTACTGAGGAATGTTGTTAATTCAAAAGTTTTGTTTGTCAGTTCTGGAAATTACAAATTTGAACGGTTTGTTTTCATATCAATTCGTATATTTCAACAACCTTCGAGTTACTCAAAAACCCTTGACACATATCAATACACTGGGTAAGTCTAATCAAGACATACTGAGGCTCATTCGATGTTAGTTTCTTTTCTTTTTTGCAAAGATGATACTTTATTTTTATGGTAACTTTAACATTAGGTATTTCCGATTCAAAAAAGCAGAAGGCAAAGAAGGAAGCTGAAGGAGATTTCATTTAAAATGTTTCAATGTCAGTTCCTATACCTAAATGATGAAGGAGAGTACAGGTACATTTCACATGGGCTGATGGACATCCGCCACTTTTGAGTAATTTTGACTTAGCTAAAAAACGATTATATAGTGCATTTCTTTAATGCCTCCCCCTTTTATTTTTTGAACGGGTCGACTCAAAAAATTGATAATGAAAACATGCATAAATACTTTATTTTGGAATGAAATTGACAGATGAAACTTTCAAGATGGCGACTGGGCACCATCTAGGAAAAAAATTGAATGAAAAGGGGAGTCTTGTGACACATCTTTTTGAGGCTCCCAACAAATGCTTCACAAATCTAGAATATAATCAGTAACTTCAACTACTGCAAAATGGCGAAACTTTAATAATTGCCTGAATACATTGACATTTAACTACATAATATGAGGAAATAAGCTTAAGGTCGGTTCGGAAGATGCTCGAAATAGTTGACTTGAACTTCTTGACATATGAATAGCCTATCCGATATTTCACGCCGAACATTTTCGAAAACAGTAACGGCAATATCTCTATAAATATTTATTATTCTCCGCCGTATATCCAATATTGAAGCAGGTTCAGTTTTGTATACCTTTTGCTTGAAATAGCCCCATAAAAAAAGTCAAAAGGTGTCAAATCTGGCGAGCGTGATGGCCATTCTGTAAGACCTCGACGGCCAATCCAACGACCGGGTAAAGTAGTATCCAAATAGTTTCTTACTTGTCTGGAGTGATATGGTGGTGCTTCATTGTGTTCACTGACAATATTTTCGGACACGTGAAAGTTACGCGTTCACCGTAAATATAAATCGCTTAAATTTTTTCTTTCACTGGACGAAAATAGACCATTTTAGAGATTTTTGACGTGGTACCTTTCTACTAGTAAAACCAAAAACTGAATGAAAATATCCTAAGTGAACAATGATGTTCATTGTCATACTGCCATTTTTTCACGTTTTTATAAACAAAAACTAACTCAACAAACCTTATCGGTTTGTTGGAATTGCCATATGGCAGATAAAAAAAAATTTTTGGATTATCGATATTAATGTGTTTTGTTTTCAGGAAATTTTCAAATGTCCGGCCATTTTGTAGTAGGTGAATATATGGACTTCATATTCTAGGATTATTCATCAGGAGCTTCAAAATGAAGAAGCCCACAAGAAGCCCCGAGTCTGGTTGAGATACGTAGACGACACCTTCATAATATGGAACCATGGAAATTCAGAACTAGACACTTTCCTGAAGCACATCAATAACGTAAGCCCTTCTATCACTTTCACGATGGAGAAGGAAAGTCACAACGAATTGTTCTTCTTAGACGTATTGGTAAAGAGGACCGACACTAAATGGGAAACATCTGTATATCGAAAACCCACTTACACAGGACAGTATCTGAACCAGAAACCCAACCACCATGAGTCGACTGAGAGAGGAATCATCAAGACTATACTAGACCGTGCTTTTGGGCTCTGTAACACAAAGGAAGGTCATGAAAAAGAACTAGGAATCATCAAAAATGACGTACAACGAAATGTTTACTGCAGAGTGATGATAGAACAGGCCTTAGCTAGAAGACATCAAGAACTCCACACGGAAGAGAAGCCAACTCAACCAGTACTTGTAGTTCCCTACATCAGAGGATTATCGGAAAGGATAAGAAAGATTGGGTGCCAGAAAATAAAGAACCTAAAGAAGACGAGAATTTTCCTGTGGCTACTGGTAGCAGATCCCCGATTGTGACACAACGTGTGAGAGAGGTGAAGCATTCCGCAAGATTTGGATTGTAGAATTTTCCAGTCTAGTTAGTTGTAACATTTTGTACTGAGACACAAGTTGGGGATGATTTGTTATCTTGAAAGTTTTGTTGTCTAATAATTTTATTGGAAATTACACGTAGAAACGGTTTATTTCATATCAATTCGTATATTTTAACAACCTTCGGGTCAGTCTAAAACCCTTGATACATATTAATACACCAGGTAGGTATACTTGTGTGTTTTACTAAGTAAATCACTATTCAACAAGTCTTCAGTAGATGCAGTAACAGTCAGATTGAACTTGATACAAAAATTGATCAGTGATCTCTGTTCAAAATCATGGACGCTGGAGAGCGAAATCATAAACAAAAAAGTATCACAACTGATCAGAATTTCGGAGTTGTGACATACACTTTATTATCACAATAACAAAATAACGCAATCGTTTCTAATGACTGATAGACTACTACTCGATCAGGAATGAGCTTCCAATCATTACATCGTTTGTGCTGCCATTTTTTATGGAACTGAATGAAGTATAACAATAAAAACGGTAAATATATGCAACTAACAAAGCATATGAAAGAAAGGGTATTTGTATAAGTACAGAATTGCAACATTAACACCCCCCTTCAATTCTGTGAAAGCATAAAAGAAATACTCAACATTTGAAGTGCCGACTCAAATTTTCCCGCACAATATGAAAGTGTTTACAATAAAGTAACATTCAAGAGATATTCTAAATATTCAAACATATCAGCCATCTGTACATTAGTTTGTACATAGAACAATTAAACTTTCTTATTAGCAATATAATCTCTACCAAAGTGGTACTTAACGTCAATATGTTGTGTGCGTTTTGATTCTATAGTTTAGCAATTTTCATACATCTTTGATTATCCTCAAAAATATGTATAGGGTAAATATTAGAATTTGTAATTTCTGTTAACATCTGTGCTTAATATAGAGTTTCTCTTATGCAGGTAGACAGTGAAACATATTCAGATTCTGCACTTGATAAGGTTATAGTATCTTGTTTTTCATCACTCAAAGGAATTGAACAGGAAAATCTTACAAAAATTCATTGTAACTGCAAAACTTCAAATAAACCAATGCAGCCAAAACTGCAATTGCTTGCTCATAATGAAGCAAATGAAAAATGTTCATCTCGTGAGCTTGTAGAGTCTCTGATGTACATAATATTAGGTTCCGGGACTGATGTTAGTTTTTGTATCACACATTTTAGCTGAATCCAAAACAGTGTACTCATTTTAAACTTCTGAGATTCTTCTGGAGTTGAACCTGAGTGAAAATTTCCTTTCTCTGGTATGTCAAACGAAGGCTGACATGATTTTATTTGCTGTAGGTTTTGATTATTTCCAGCATGTTATCGGACAGACACTGAACGATTATATTTCTTGCTTTCAAATCTGCTTCCGTGAGCGGATCTTCTTCTTAAGCATTCAGGACATCAGCTTGTTCTAATACTAGCTTGACACTAAACTCCCAGTTTGAGAAACCTGTACCATCAAATGTTTCAAGTTCATGGCGACGGCCATGTTTTCCGTGAAATTTCAATTGGTCGGTACCAATACCAATCGAAAAAACTTTTTCCAATTTGCTCCCGTTGTCACCTGATCAGATCAGAATATTTCTGTGCCTATAACTTATGGGAAAATACAGAGTTGCATATAATAACTGATCAGGATTTCGTGATTGTGAAATATACTTCATTTATTATATCACAATAACACAACCACAACGCATTCGTTGTGGTTGTAACACAACCACAACGCATTCGTTGTGGTTGTAACACAACCACAACGCATTCGTTGTGGTTGTGTTACTGTGATATAATGAATCGTTTGTGCTGCCATCTATATGGAACAGAATGAAGAATTACAATACAACCGGCAATATATCAAACAAAGAATATGAAAATAAGGGTCTTTGTATAAGTACAGAACTGCTAACATCGACAATATACAATTTAAATTTTGAAGTTGAAATCATCAGATAGTGATCAAAATTAATTAACGTCAATAGCTGTGCTTTTTATTTTAGAGTGAAAATAATGCTACTTCGTTTGAAAATGACCAAACAACAATTCACTTCAATCTATATCGATTACTTCTCATCATTCGCCATCAAACTGTCAATTCAGGATCCAATTGTAAGAAGTAGATGTATTATCACTTCCAGTAAGGGCATAAGTGCAAAACAGATCATGGTGATTTTTGTCGACTAAACTCATCATTAGACATTATTTTTGACTGGGGTTTATTTATTCTACAACTAAATGATCTACACCACTTCCTGTTTGACTTTATTCTCGGTCAGTTTTTGCAGAGAAAGCTCATAAACCTATTTTTATTTTTACTGCTTACTAAAACGTTTTCTCTAGTAAATAACTTATATAACTATATATTATAACAGATGCTACACTTCGATCATTATTGTATCCATCACAACTTTAACCTTATAGTTAAAATGTAAATATCTAATATATTGTTTTTATATTGATTACTGTACGAAGAATTTTCCAATAAAAAGCCTTACAAAGTCTGCATTTCACATTCGATCACTGTCTCAAAAAATTTTTGATTTTATACAAAAAGCGGAAATTTGGAAAAATAATCATGAAATTCGGAACTCTTTCTGAAGACCTTCTAGAAAAAGATTTGTTGATTCGACTATTCCATTTTGTGTATGAATAAAGACTCTTTTGAAAAATATGTCTTTGAATACTTTTCTGCATCATTTCATTTCGATCCAATTTGCAAATTGAGTGTAGATCGAGCGTTGTTTATTTGAATAATAAATTCCAGTATATCACTTCAGCGTAGACGTAGAGGTATTGTTATTCACTGCTAGATTTAAGAATGCCAAGGGCACTTGGCACCAATGAAAATCAATGGAGAAAACGGAATAAGGTAAAATGGAAGAGGTTAACACAGGCAAATAGATCACGAATACATGAATGCCATCATTTGTCAAAATAAAATAATGTCGACGAAAAATTATTCATGAGGTACAGTGAAGGAGGTCTTTTCGAAGTTACACTTTCCTTAGAATTGAAATGTCAAAAATGCAGTGAGCTATTACAGTGATAGAATAATGAAAAAATGCTATCATGAAAATATCAAGGCCATTTTAAGTTATTGTGACGAAAGAAAAAAAATTAACTACAGTGTGAATTAGTGAAATGTACTAAAAATTGGATAACAAGTTTGGTGTTGTTTTATATCGTCCAGTGAGATTAGTAATTTGATGTCACTACATATTATAAAACAAAGTATTCCACCGATAGTCTGTTTGTTTGAATGCGATATACTCAAAAACTACTAATGTTATCAATAATGAATGGAGATATTGAAAAAAGGGTGAGAAATGTATGGTTGTTTAGTGTGAATTGGTTAAAATATGATGATGTTACCTGTGAGAAGTCGGGGCTGTGTTGTTCTGCTGCCCGGAAGGCTTTCATCGAAAACACTGTCTAATCTCTGAGATATTATTTCAAAGATAAAACACAAGCACTACAGTTCAATTTTTCAGGTGCTCTAAGAGCGGTGCCTGTGTGAAAGTAGTGATTCACATTGAATTTGAATCGCTGGAGATTGAATTCATTTGGAAAAACGTTTTCAGGAAATTTATTCCACATGAACGCAGTTTTCCAAATGGAAGAGTTCTTGAACAATGAAGTCAGAGATGTTCTGAGTTGAACCTCAAAACGATGAGCAGCCACAGTCCGTCGCGTATTTCTGTTACGTACCGCTTCTGGTGGAATCAACTGTGTCAAGTCACTTGAACACTTTCCGTGAAGGTATTAATAGAAGAGAAACGAATCTCCAAACTTTCTTCAATGTTCCAGACTATCAGGGTATGCTTAGGGGCGGAGCTCCATACATGAGAACAATACTCCAAAGAAGGTCTGACTTGAGCTCTATAAGCATCAAAAGTTGCAGAGGTGTGTACACTTTGGAACAGTGTACCCCAACAGAACAGAACCCCCAACAAACTTATCGAAACAGAAAGTGGAATTGTCTGACCTGACATTATTACATTCGGTTCGGAGACATTCATTTTTTTGGGGAAAAGCGATGACTGGGTTTTTGTGGTATTGAATTGTACATTGCAACTTTCACCTCAATTCAAAATTACTTCTGGATCATCATCAAAATATGCAAGCTCCCGCTGTCGGTAGATCCGCTGCCAGTGAAGTTGTGCATCCGCCGCCGATGTCCTCGAATCCAAATGGAATGACAAACAAGTGCGCTGTCGTCAGCAAAGCAATATATTGGATTCTTGTTTTTTTCCAATAAGTCGTTGATATACAATAAAAAGAGGGTTGGAAAGAATATAGATCCCTAGGGAACATCAGTGTTGATGGTAAAAATATTCGATAGATATCCGCCGACAACCACTAGCAGAAAATGTTATTTCAGGGAGCTAAAGAGCCATACACAAAACCATACTTCGACGTTTGGAAAGCAAACCCTCGTGCCACACACGCTCAAATACCTTACAAATATCAAGCGCCATAGCTCTTGACTCTCCATGTTTCTCGATTGCATTATTTCAAATATGGGTGATATTTGATAGCAGGTCGGCAGTTGATCTTTGTTACTGAAAGCCATATTCATGATCGCTCAAGATGTTGAAGCCTTCCAAATATTTGAGAATATGGCAGTTTACGACTTTCTCCATGATTTTTGATATCACTGATAGTGAAGCGACTGGTATATATTTATTCGGAAGATTTTTCTTGTTTTTTCGGAAAAGTCTGGAATTTATGAAATCAAATGTAAAGACTACGATGCGAAGTATTATGCACAGATAAAAATATCTATCAAAATAAGATATAAGGAACACTCAGCACACCTAAAATATGGAAGATCAGAAAAATCAGCAGTCGCCCAACATATTTTGCAACAAAACTATTCCATAGACTTTAGTTCATCAAAGTAACTCAGACAAGTCAACAACAACAGGTATCTAGATGCACACGAGCGTGTAGAGATAAGTAAACATAATAATATTATGAATATAGAATACTATATGTAGGTATAACTTGTTGAAATAATATTTCAGATGTACGTGACTATTACATAAGGAAACATAGTAAAATTAATTTAGGACTAGTAGATAAGGTTTCATTGTGAAATTAATTTAAGACGTAAGTACCTAGCACGTGTGTCTATGGTATAAATAAGGATAACATTGTATGTACAGTGTATTTCTCTAATGTTCACCCCCTCTTTATATTTTTTGAACGAGCCAACTCGAATAATTCAAATTTGGGATAATGAAATTAATGCATGAATACTTTATTTTGAAGTGATATTGACAGATGAAAATTTCAAGATGGCGACTGGGTGCCACCTGGAAAAAAAAATTAAATGGAAAAGAGAGTCTTGTGACACATCTTTTTGAAGCTCCTGACGAATACTTCACAACCCTATATGATGTTAATATCTTCAACTTCTGCAAAATGGAGGAACTATTTATAACTGCCTGAATGCATTGACATTTAACTATATAATATGTGGTAATAAGTTTGAGGTCAGTTCAGAAGGTGCTCGAAATGGTTGCCTTGAACTTCTTAACATATGAACAGCCTATACGATATTTCACGGCGAATATTTTCGAACATAGTAACGTCAATATCAAAACAAATATTTATTATTCTCTGCCGTATATTCAATATTGAAGCAGGTTCAGTTTCGTACACTTTGTGATTCAAATAGACCCATATAAAATGTCCAAAGGTGTCGAATTTGACGAGCGGACTGGCCATTCTGTAGGACCTCGACGACCAATCCAACGACTGGGAAAAGTAGTAAACGAATAGTTTCTCAAGTGTCTGGAGTGATGTGGTGTTGCTCCATCTTGTTGGAGTACAATATCCATATCGAATTCATTAGGATTCGCTTCGACGATATCAGTGATGAGAGGGTCAACAGTAGTTTCCAGCATATTCAAACACAGTAGCTCTGTTGAATTTTGATCAATAAATAGAGTCCTACAATATGTTTACCCAATATTCCTGCCCAAACGTTAATTTTTTCTGGATATTGGGTATGTGTTTCCTGCAAAACGTTGGGGTTGGTGTCACTCCAATAACGGCAAATAATAATCGCTTCAATTTCTTCTTCCAATGGACGAGAATTGACCATTTTATAGATTGTTGATGTAGTACCTTTCTACTAGTAAAACCGAAAACTAAATGAGAACAATGATGTTCATTGTCGTCTTGGCATTTTTTAACCTTTTTATAAACAAAAATTAACTCAACACACCTTATCGGGTTGTTAGATTTGCCATATGGCAGATAAAAAGAATATTTATAGAAATATCGACATTAATGTATTTGTCTTCTAGAAATTATTAAATGTTCCGCCACTGAGTTAACCCTTTGAAAAAATAAAAGGGGGGGACATTAAAGAAATGCACTGTATACTTACTTAGTTTAATATTCCTTTCAAACATGCATCACTTGGTGATCCAACCACGTGTCGAGGTGTTGGGATAAAACTCTAGTAATATTCAATACTACACCAAAGGCTCTAAATAGTGATTTATATGCGCTACGAGTACTATTAACTTATTTTTCTGTAAGTTTTGTGTATATACTAATATTATATATATATCTTCAGAATTGATAGTCACTAACGATAGATTTAGCCCAATTAACGTTTGTTTTTCTCGAAATCAGCAGTAAGTAATTATAAATGAGTTCTTCGAAGTTAATTACTTTATTTGATTTGATATATGAATGATACACTTTCAAAGAAATCTAAAAAAATCCATTTTTCCATTAACCAGCCCCCTAAGTATTCATATCCTTCAGTAGTCGAAACTTGGTGAGGTAAGTATTACCAAAGTACTATCTTTCAACGTACGATTCCTAAATTAAAAATATTATTCACAAAAAAGCATGGTTATTTATGAGCATTATTACTGTCTAATTAGTTTTTTTATTCAAATTCATATACTTTATAATTTGTCTGGATACAATTCGAAAATACACATGCATTCGTATATTTCAGTGAGGTTCGCTGAAGTTTTTGAAAGCATTCTTCTCATAAAGGAAAGAATACACCGAGAAAATATGCACTTATTCGATCCATTATTGGCTCGAAACTTTCAAGGACGAAATAAAATTATGTGCCAGTTTGCTCATTTCACACAAATAAGAGTAACATTCTATGCAGTACAGAAAGGCAGAAAGCGGAAAAATCCATACCTAATGTGTGAACTTTGTGTATTCAGAAATTTCTGGAGTAGAATATTCCTTTATTTACTAAGCAAGGGTCTTTGATAGTTTCTGCAGTTATATTTTACGATATGAAGATAAACCGACAGAATAATGCAATTGCAGTTTTTCGATATTTCCACTGGATTTTCTATTTTTAAATCAATTTGGATAAGAATTTATAGTTCTGGATTCATCGAATGGGTTGAGATATCTGGGGTCAAAGAACGTTGATCTCAGCTTGCAAGGGTGACACCCTTACCCTTTTTTTGAAAGATCGGTCTCTGAGTGTTAGAGAAAAATTATAATTTTGTGATAATGTCGGTCTTATTTCCTGTTTATTCTGAATTGATGATTCTGAAACACTACAGTAAGAAACCTGAAGGAGGTCGTCTATTGATAATCGGTTGAGAAGTTGAAGGAAAACTAAGAAACAGATAATTGACAACTTAAACAGCTCAAATGGATTCCAAAAGCATACAATCTTCAACTATCTTGATACAGTTGATTGCAAATGATCTAATTGTATTAAGCACTACCTGAATAGATTTATTCCACCTTTATGTTGTGCATTAACACATGAAAATCCGATTTTGGCACCAGAAGATGATCATCATTCTGTATTGACTTTGAATATATCTGATACACATATCAAAAAAAACAAAATTCAAGTTAGGGAACTTCCACAGACGTTAACTTTCATTAAGTTTTTTTGATAAAAATATGTTCCCAAATTAAGAGATTTGTTACATTCATTTTCAATGGTTCTATTAGAATATCATAAAATGTAAAAACAAATTTGGTAGTGATACTCATAAAGTAGAATTATAATTGAAGTCCTGAAGACTTCACAGGTTATATCTGGTATCAACACTCAAACTCAAAACTTCATAGCTTCATGTTATCGGTGAAAGTACAACCGTGTAACAGACGATTTGGAATACGAATTCTTATGGAAATGTATTATTTTTCATGTCTTAGAAGTGATATATCTTTTCCGAGTCCACTCCAATATCCTAAATAAGTAGAGTATGATTGAAATGGCAACTTTTTTCTTTCCTGACAGTTCTGATGACCAAATCTGTCGGAGTTTGTGCTGACACTTGCCAAGGAAAGATTTCTTCATTGCTGTTACCTTTTGTGGTTGGCTTTGTTCCACTCCTTGGTGATTATAAGTCTCCCTGGCATCCAAATGGTGCAGAGTGTTCCCATTTACGTGCTGTGCATCCTTCCCGTAATCTCTACATCGCCTTCTTTTTAGAGGGATGTCTATCCCGAATTTAACACCGTTAGCGTGTGTGTATTCTTCCACTGATGGAGATCCCTGGTATATATAATTTCCCAGTTTTCGAAGGTACTACAGTTACATTCTCGAGTTATTTTGAACGCAACAGATAATGGCAATAGTGAAATGCACAGAAGGAGATGAATGAGAGAATCGACCTGAATTCCACTTCTTCTGAAAGCTACCCACCCTGTTTGGACTCTAGCCTGACCAGATTTTACGAGTATGGTGCCTGGGGATTGAACCACCGACCAACACGGCGGTCGATTTGAGTGAGTGAACAAAGCATCGACGTCGAACCGACCGGCTACCGACCGACTAAGTGTTTCTTGAATAAATTCCTTCGACTTTCTCTGTTCATATATCCTTTCTTGATCAACTGTTGTGGATAATCGAGAATATAATATGCTCAAGAACAACTCGAATTCGAGCCTTCTATCAGTTTGTAAATTTGTGAAATCAACAATTTTCCGTTTTTGGGTTTGCCCCAGGAAAAATCAATCTGAAATCGGCTGCTCTCCGTTCAGCTGTGGGGAGAAAATTCTGGCTAGATGGCGGTGGATGCTTGATAGTGTTTTATCCAATAAGTGTTCAGCCCATATGGGCGTAGACCAGCAAATTTCGTGGATCCCATGAGGTTCTCTGCTTAAAGCCTTGAACTGCACTGGGGCAGGAGTGTCTAAGTTTGATGTAGGCAGTTGTTTATAAATATCTTTCTAGAAGGATTTCATCTGATCAGTGGTCGGCGGATTATCCACAATACTCTTGGAAAAAGCGAGGTTTCTCGCGTAACTTAAGGTTTTTCTCGATACTTCTCGATAAACTGGACTAAACTTCCCTCTTTTAAAAAAATCTAAGAGTTATAACTTTGGTATATTTTTTGATTATGAAGACATTTATCATTATTGTTATTATATTCTATCAAGACACAATTGTTTGATGGTCAGCAGCACGCTTTAGCTCAAAATGTGACGATTACATTGTGATTTAGCGCCGTTTAGTCGCACTGCGGGCGTAAAAGGCATATTGGCCGCCCTATAATTCATTATATATTGAATACGAAATCCATGTTTTCTCGTCAACATAATCTTAGCCTCCATTTTATGCTCGCCGTTTAATATTCTGAACTGCAAGCTTGGGATCCCGTCCTTCTGATTCGAAAAGTGATTGAGCGGCTATGAATAGTATATGTATACGGAGTCAATTCGAATGACATAGAAACTAAATAGTTACTTTTTCACGATGCATAAAAACTCAAAATCGTCTCCACAATTTATTATCACCCTCAGATTAATAGAATGGTAAAAACACCAATCAGTACATGTTTCGGACCTATACAGATTCATCATCAGGTAATTATTTAAAAATTCTGCAATGAAAGAACTATTAAAACTATGATTCTGATTTAAATATTCTACATGTTTGTCAAAAAGTCACTTAACTCAATCTACTTGAAATTTTTGAAATCAACTCTGCTATTAATAACCCCAATGTTATCTCTCTTAACGAACAAGTACAGTTTGATTAGGAAAAGTGTTTCAATTCCCCTGATTTAAACTAAATTCCCCCTGCCTTGATCTTCCATATACCCTTATTTGTTTTTACTGGTATGGTTGTACAGTTGTTTGGTGGTCTGCACAAGTTGTTTGACACCTTTTTTCTTTCCATGTAAGGGCGATAGATGTCTCGCATGATGGTGCTCATCGGGACAATCGTTCTTCCAACCTTACTGACATAACATAATATGATTACTTTTACAAATTACTGTAACAAGCTGGCATATACAGATGGTATGGGATCTGTTTGCCCAGAACACGAGTTGATATGTATGTGTTCTGTGTTTGCAGATCTGTTGTCACTGTTCCATGTCATCTCAACCTTATTTCTTTATATATTTTTGACAGTTAATTCTCCTATCTCATCCAATCTAGTTCGGATGTCTTTCAATGAAATTCATTTTCATGTGGGTTTTTTTTGAGGTTAATCAGTGGGTATAAAGGCTCTAAGCCTCCCATACTCCAATCATTTATAGCTTTGATGTTTTAAACTTCCTTCATATGAAATTTTCGTGACTATTAACATGTCAATCTCACCAATTATTCATTGGTGTCAACCTACTTGATGCAACATAAAAACAACTTACTAACTAGAAATCACTGGTCATCGATGAATCATCATAATGAATAAACCTCTGAAGAAGCCAGCCACTCGTGCTGGCAAAACGTTAGGATGCACATCCAAACTACGGCGGCCTTCAAACCCGAATGGATTTATTAACACTGAACACAAGCCCAACTGATCAACAAAAACTTTCCTGGAAAGGAAAGAATGTGTATGACTCAGACCTCTTCGCAACATGAAATTCACTTTTGAAAATAATTGCCATCAGACACCAATAATCACGATAGGGTTGTTCTCGTATTAGTTTCGGAATAAAGGCATACGCTGCATGAAATCCTTGAAAATTGCCCGTTGAAATGTAATACTCGTATTTAGGAAAGTATTTATTAGGGTAGAATTAGCGAGAGTGTGATAGTCTGGAAGCCATGCAGTTTTAAAAGCGACAGTTCTGAGACTTTATACGGAATGGAATGCTATCTAGGTACTACATACTAGTCAACAAATAATTAAGTGATTCATCATAGTATCCATTTTTATGGCTCTCAATAGAATTCATGAAATAGAATATGATTGAAGTGGAATTCGTTGAGGAGAGTGGTACTGTATTTTCAAGGTGACACACCTTATGCAATCGAATATGGATACTTCTTACTGTTTTTTGAAGTGTGATAAAGGGTCAACTAAAGATTTAACTTCCAAAAGTTATTGCGTAATATAAACTACTGAAAAATCCAATTAATAAGTAACCTATCGTAACCAAATATTTTGCCTACAATTTGGGTAAAAATTGAAAACAAATTGAATTTCTATATTCAGCTTTCTATTAATGACCGACGTTTCGTAAAATAATCCTACTCCGATTTCGAAACCCCATATTCTTTTGTAAACAATTGTAAACGATAGTTTAGCAAGATTTATTTGCTCGCACCGTAACATGTTTATTAGTTTGTTAGGACCTATTAGAATTATTTGAAGAAAATTCA
>WOGN01000702.1:846-15935 GCA_015342105.1 Leptinotarsa texana
ATAGAGAGCATCAGATGGAAAAGTGGATTCTTTTTTTTTAAGATAATTTTGTCCGGCTTCCCAAGCAGTTGATGCACAACTCAGTACAGAATTAAATTTTGTTCTACCACAAATCATTGCTGGACTCTTATCTTAGGTATTTGGGCGTAGCGAGCTACAGTCCTACCACCAGTGAAAACTTCCTGTGAAGCGTTCGAATCTATAAAACTTGTTTTGAAAGTATTTCCAAGAATTGCTTTGGCCAGCTCATGGAGTTGCAGAAAGATGAAGTGTTCTTTCACACTTGAATTCGAAGCTTGGAGAGGAGAAAAACTCTCTACTTACTACGAATGAACCCGGAAAAAAAAACTAACAAGATGAACAAGAGACACTGATTTCCACTTCGTAGATGTAACTGACTAAAAGTACTTTCAGTACTCTTACTTACAACTCTTACTGCATTGTGCTACTCATTTCATTCCGTTTGTTGTTATTAGAGACTGAATACAATAGCTTGCGTGGAACCGGTTTTCGAAATGTAATCAATTTTTTGTCACATATGATGGATTCAACGATGATGTCTCGACATCGTACGCACTTTCCAATAAATGGATGCGATTTATGATCCACTTACGGAATGGCAAGTGCAATTATCGGACGTAATCTTGAGACAGTCCAGTTTTCATATTTAACTATACGAAATTATCTTTAATCGTTTTTAATTACGTACATCGTAATCCGTTTTAATACTTTCATTAATCACGTATCACTAATAGCTTTAGTGAAACGCGCCCTAACAACCTCGAAAAGATACGCAACTTATAGTTGCATTTTAATCAAACCAATTTACTAGAAAAACGATTTCGTTGAATTAGTTATAGATTAGTAAGATTGACTTTTGCACCTCAACTGGTGAGTCCTTTTGGTGGTGGAATACATAGTTGATGTTTGCGTTTTCGTCTTACTTCGAGATTTGTTGTCCAGATCTTCATTTTCGTTAGTTAAATAAGTATCAGTGACATTAGTTCAACGTTTTCACTGTAGTCAACGTGTTCAACGTGTCACAGAGCCACTTGTTGTACAGTAGATTATGAAGCAGGAATCTGATGAATATGCAAGTACTTTCTTTTTTTTTCACTTTTTTTGTACAGCACAAATAAAAATAATTATTTTTACGATTTAGATACTCCAATACTCCATACTCCAAAACCTAAACATTTTTCAATACATACGAAGCATTTTCAGAAAATAACGGGAATTGTTGAATTTCACGGGTTTGTATAGTCCGATTGATCATTTTTTACGATTATTTTTATATCCATACCCTTGAAGTATGAAAAGATTATCAGCGGTATGCAATGTTTATTTCATCTGTGGCAGCCCATAACGTTAGACATGTTTTTAAGAGCTTGTCGATTTTCGTTTGTTGAAAACATTGTAGGTAATGCAAACTGCATCATGAATTCTTGCTACGAGGTCAACGGTCAATAAGGAGTACTAACTACGATCATGCACCCGTTCACATTTCGGTGCCTTTAAGTGAATTTTTCACCAAAAACAGTATTATTACTATGCCCCAGCCTGCATATTCGCCATACACAATCCCTCTTGACTTTTTCCTTTTTTCAAAAATAAAGAGAAATTCAAAGGTGCGTCGATTTAAAAGCAGAGATGACATTGAAAGTGCATACCTGAGAGAGCTAAAGCTATCCTAAAGATCCAGTTTGAGAAGTGTTTCAATGATTGGAAGAAACGCTGGCACAAGAACACAATATCTACTGTGGACTATTTTGAGGGCAACAACATTACCGTAGACGAATAAATGAATATTTTCACTCAAAAAACAAAAATGTCCGTTTATTTTTGAGCGTATCCATAAAAATCCATAACTACCTTCCATAAATTTGTAGATAAAACGTTACACTTGACTTCAATCATAAATTCTGAGAATTTGGAAACATTCTTAAATATTCTAGTGTCATTAGTGTTCTCAATTTCTATGACAAAAAAAATACAACATATGACATTTGCGTTGCATTACAAGGCCTTCCCACAACCCGATATAACTTTGAATGTACAATCAAGCCACATCTTTATGAGAATATTTCGCATGGTTTCGAAAGCTATCTTTGCTGCATCGGCATAACGAGAACAACGAGACAAATTAGTGTGTGAAATATCATTTCAAATCTTAACTTACGATATACAGGGTTGGTTTTATGAAGACATGCTACACTAAAATTATTTTGTAATTAAAGATATTGCAAAACACCAGCTGATTGCTGGACCAACGAAAATTCTTTTCTTATTTTATTTATTAACCCGGTATACACCAATGCATGCGATACGTCGTTTTAAACTTTCTGTAATAATGAGTAAAGCAATTACCTTCGGCGTTCCACCGGACAAAACTTCACTGTTCCGCTCCATTTGAATTTAATCTTTCCAAATTGCTTTTCTGTAGAGTCTAGACCAGTTAGTCCCAAAGTGGTCCAAATGGACCCCCAGGAGTTCACGAGAGACTCGACGGGGGTCTACCTAAGCGTGACCAAAAAATGAGGGTTCACAATTCGTAAGCGGGAGCCTACGAAAATTTATCTGCTTTCGATAGTGAAGAACTAAAATGGTGGCTTGACTTCACCTATCAATGTGGCAGATAACATTTTAAGAAGCTCGGCAACTACTACAATGTAAAAACTTGCAAAAGTCCATATTCAGTAAAACGTGTTCAGACTTGCAAAGCGCCGCCGCCACCGCAACGCTTGTTCAAACATGCAAAGGGAACGAAACACAACTTGTATG
Organism: Leptinotarsa texana; assembly: GCA_015342105.1. Classification (NCBI taxonomy): domain Eukaryota; kingdom Metazoa; phylum Arthropoda; class Insecta; order Coleoptera; family Chrysomelidae; genus Leptinotarsa; species Leptinotarsa texana. The sequence goes on from WOGN01000702.1 coordinate 3,628, forward strand.
TGTGCTTGCAATCTTGAATGAACTCGTTTTGATTTTCCACCAATATAAATATTATCTTATATTTCATTTTAACCACACCGAATGGAAAGTTTTCTAAATAAAAAGTGAGAATTCCTTGGTTTCTTGTGCGGTGAGTAGATGTCAAAAAATAAAGTTGGTCTAGACCAACTTCACATTATTGACACCCACTCACAGTACAATCAATAATTTACTAAACAATCAATTCACACTTCTTATTCGAAAACTGTTAATTCGAATTTAGAATGCATCCACACAGCAAAATTCCATAGTTAATACTAACCTCCAGATTTTTTGTCATGTTTTGGGAATATGGTAGAAATGTAGCTGCACCGGAACCAGCAAAGTAGTCCATGATAAAAAAATCTTTGGGAACCTCTGGAACTTTCAGACTCATGAATTTTGATCATAAAGTAATTAATCTATGGCCTTAGAACAACTGATATTGATCTACACTCTACCTACAGTAAGAGCAGTTTACAAAGAAATTGAGGCTCTAAATAGAAACAAATTAGCTCTAGCCAAATCATAACTTTCAGACTCATGAATTTTGATCATAAAGTAATTAATCTATGGCCTTAGAACAACTGATATTGACAAAGAGGACCCCAACTTTTTATTTGATAAGATAGAGCCATGGTTGTTTTAGAGATGTTATTAAATAACAATTCTGAACTGTGTGTCTGTAGCTCTGTAGCAAAATGTTTTGACACGAGATACCTCTCGAGCAAAACAGTATGATTCGAAATTGTCATCATTTGTTTAGGTTTATACCGTGAAGAACTTTAGACTCTTCTATTTCGGGAAAAATCGAGTAATTGAAAAAGTGTTTCTCTGATAGTTCTCAAGAAATTTTCAGACCGAATATCTTCAATACGAATGAAGACATCAGAAAATGCCAAAAAAGAAAATTGTGCAAAATAATGACCTCTACATAAATGTTTCACGTTTTCGATAACTTCAATAGTACGGAAGTATCAGATTATTCTGGTTTTAGTAACAGAATTCCACATTCAATACAATAATTTGCGTTTGAGCAGAACAAAATCATTATTTCTAAATCTGTTCTTCTGTATTTCAACATTTTATATACAGTATGTCTCAGAATCAATGTTACAAGAGGTGTGATGGACTGAAAATGTTTGAATTTTATTTCAAGATTGCTCTGCTTAGTGGGAAATGAATTCAAAGATTATTTTCAGTTTTTTAAAAACAAATTGGCATTGTTGGTGAATCGAAAACCACTTTCTTTTCATCAGGTAATAAGTATTATCTCTGTTCATTGTATGACAAAATGTTACTGAAATAAATTGTTCGAATTGAGAAATTAATGATGCAAACTAAATTTCAGGAAAATTTTATTTCTTTGAATTTTTTAGATTAATCAAAATACAAATTGTATTCACTCGCCAATGAAATTCACAGAACGTAGTAGTGTCATTGCTGTACGTTCAATAAATTATTCAAATTACCTTCTTGCTTTATCTCTGATGATTTTGTGAAAACATAAATTCATTAAACTTTTGTAAAGAGCCATAATTTCTCATCCTAAACAAATTTTATCGGTAATAGTTAGACGTAAAATGAACAAAAAGTGTACATTACCTGAAGAGAAAATTTTCGTTCCACCGTCAAACCCGACTTGTTTTCCGAAAACTGAAAATTTTCTTAAAATCCATTTTTCACGATGCGAAGCTCATTTCCACAGTTTTAAAATTTTTTAGTCCGTCACACCTTCTGATAACATCAACCCAGGAACCCACCTCTATATTGACTTTGTGATCAAAGAAAGCTGGTGTTGGTAGTTGTCCGATTTGAAACATTGTCGCAAACCAAGTCTATTCTCACAGTCCGTGTGACCATTAAAATCATTTAAAATTAGTTATGGTGCACAAAAGGAGTATCGCCAATGCATCGTATTTGATGTGAGAGTGCTAAATGAAAACGTTTGGCGATATTAGTAAGTAAGTGTAATGGGTGGGAATATTGAGACAACAGCGGCGTACTCTTCTGGTTGAAATGATTATTGTAGCTTGAATTTCAGTAATTTTTCTTCTTCATTTTATTGAGAGACACTGCCGTAATGTATTTTTTTATATTTCACTGGAATTAATAAATGATTTATAAATCCCTGAAGCTTCCGCTACTTTATTTAAGTTCAGACCATTATGGTAGGTAATTATTTATAAATGAAAACGAAGAGATTCGAATGGAAAATCGCTCAAACTATTGTGTATTATTGTTAGTTAGGATTTTTTTGTAAAAAACTTTTTGATGTATATAGGGTAGTTTATTGTAGTGATCAGTTTTTAAATCTGGTTTTCCGTTAATCGTCGCCCCCAAACAACCGACAACTCCCAGAGTTGAGAAACTTGTGCGAGCTAAGTACTAACGAGGTCTTACCTTTTAACGTGTGGTTCCTAACACGGTTGCAGAATCATCCCAGCTTCAACCAGATAAATTCTCTCGAGAAAAATCGAACCCACGACCTTCCGATCGTGAGTCGGGCGCACTACCACCGCGGCCAATTCCACAACAAGTAATAGGTACTCGATAAAACTCAAACTTACTATCCAAGAGCGAGGCAATAAAAATTCAAAAACAGAGGAATACTTTCAATAGTACAGACGAGGCAATGAACATCAATAAAGTCTGGCTACCTGTCTTTAGAGGTACACAAACAAGGTTAGGTGATCTAATGAGAAGAAACCAAGCCACGGCCACTAATAATATTATAAAACCAGAGTAAGAAACTAGCGTAGTAGTGAATGCGTTCGTAACAACGCGAGCACCATCTCGGGCACTGCGATCATTACCACATCATCTTTGGTAATGTCTACCGCAGTAGTAGACGAAACAGTACACATATAAATCTGCAGACCACGGCTACACAACCCGAAATATAGTTTTCACACAAATTATTGTATTTCTGCATCCAGCAATTTTTGAAAATGGACCAGAATAGCGTTTTCAACACCAGAGTTACTGTGGGAGCTTCATCAAGTAGACTAATACACTGTATATAAATAACGTAACATTTACCTTGAATTTTAAACCTATTGCACAAAGATTTTCTTATCAAAGTTCTAAATAACAGTCAACATGGATTCACCAAACAGAAATACCCCCACTACCTTATAAATCATTAAATCACCCTCAGGTGCTTTCGACAATATCAATTTTGATCTCATTTTGGAAAAAATCTCAAATCTCAACATATTTAGCTAAATAAGATCGATTCTACCAAACCGCAAATTGATCGTCAAAGTTTATCATGAAATTACAAATGATTAGCTCACTACTGGATTAGGGAATACCCCAGGGTGGTGTTTTTGGGCCTGTTATTCTTTTGTTGTACGTCAATGATTTGGCCAAATGTATAATTACTGATTTTTTTGTCAGCGTGTCAGGCCAGTTTGATTGATATAAATTCAAAAATCCTTCACCTAGAACTCGAAATATAAACGATTTTATGGAATAGAAATGAAAACATCTCCAAATTCAGGTATCTTCCGACTTAACCTAGATGAAGAAATCAAGGAGGATGACTTTATGTCCCTACCGTATAATTTCTTAGAACTCCGCACTATCTGACTCCAAATATATAAATAAGTTCCGCATAATTGTTCCAACACATCGCACCGACGCTGGTGAGACGCGTGTAATGACATTAACCTCAAGTTGTGGTGCAAATAAAAACAGAGACTTGGTTCGTAGTCGTGGGAACTTCGTGAGGCGACCGGCGTGGGCCAAAGAGACGGGCCCACGCGCGCCCACGGAACCGCTACCTAGGTCATAACATAACTAACGCACCGCGGCGCAGTTCAAGACTACGAACAAATTCCACCCTCAACGGCGGTGTTGCCAAATTTCAATTACACAACACAGGAAATCGCCAAATAAAAAAATAGTTATTTAGATAGATGAATGACAAAGGTGGAGGGGCTACTCAAGATGTTGCCAAATTAGGAATACACAACACAAAAAATCACTGAATAGAAATGAAAGTAATGTCAAAGGTGAAATGACCATTGCCGCTAGGCGGCGCTCAATAAACGAGTCTACTTAATTAACCCTCTAATGCCACCTGCAGCTGAAGCGTGACTTTTCCGAACGCCAGATTCAGTCTGCAGCTAGGCAGTCACAGAATATTTTCTCTTGTACCAGAGCATGCATTTCTTTGTAGAAAGTAAGTATTCACTGACGTATTTCAAGTAGACGCCCTGCCTGGCTCTAGGTGGCCTGTTGCTGACCAGGTCGGAATGTGCAGCTCTGGAATTATACTTTGTTGAGGTTGTAGAATGTTCAAGGTACGAAATTCCCACTTTGATGTCTGCAAGATCTGCTCAGGCAGAGACCGTTTCCTTTTCTTATGCAGATACTGCTTCTGCTGCTCAGGAATTATGCGCAAGACAGATCCTCGAGATATCCTATACTGTGGAGGCGATAAGTTGCCTCCTAACTTCACCACCTATCCGTCTAGGTTTATCCAAGAGTTGGAGACTTGAGAAGCTCCTGCTCTTGATCTGATGATGCGCGGAGGACTGTTTAGGTCGCTTGATGTCTGCTAAACCTGCTCAGGGGGAGACTGTTTCCTCTTCTAATGCAGATACTGCTTCTGTTGCTCAGGAATTTTATGCAAGGCAGATCCATATCCTAACCTGAGGAGGCAATAAGTTACTTCCTAACTTCACCACCTATCATCTTAGGTTTGTTCAAGAGTTGGAGACATGAGAAGCTCCTGCTCTTGATCTGATGATACACGGACGGTTTAGGTCGCTTGATTTCTACAGGACATGCTCAGGGGGGATTGTTTCCTCTTCTAACGCAGATACTGCTTCTGCTGCCCAAGAATTTTGTGCAAGGCAGATTCATGAGATATTTATGAGATAAGTTGCTTCCTAACTTCATCACCTATACTTGTAGGTTTGTTCAAGAGTTAAAGAAATGAGAAGCTCCTGCTATTGATCTGATGATACACGAAAGACAGTTTAGGTCGTTTGTTCAACATTAGTCTCCTCTGTAAATTCAGCTCAAATGCTGGTGAACTGAAAAGCCCTTTCTTGTGATCCTTTGTTACTGTAAAGTCAGTTGGTGTCGTTTAATCGACGTACATCTTCCTCTAGACTACACGAGTAGCTAGAAAAGGAGGGTCCATCACGGCAGAGCCGCGCATCAACGTGACAAGTCTTTCTACGACGAGAGGGTGTCCTGTGTCGCAACCCGTGTGACATGACATAGACTTAGAGAAATATGCAACAAATAATGATTCAAAAAATCGTTTCTGCCTATGTAAGCCTGTTTTTTTACAAAATTTCAAGACTAGAAGTAAAGGATATTTCATTGGAGTACAAATTCACACATGAAAAGAGTATCTATATGTAGTATAAGCTACTTGCTAGACAAATTATTTCAGTCACTGAAAATATTTTTTAGTTTTCATTATTCTACTGTTTCAGTTAACATATCTTCGTTTCTGTTTCAGATCTTTCTTGTGAGCTGACCTATCCTATGTTATGTACATTATCGAAATGGATTAATAAACTTGCTAATCTATCTATATCGCTTTAGATGGAAGCCGGAAGATGGAAAGTCGCAAGTCCCCATCCAATAATTTATCCCTTCGATTTTTGTTCTAGAACACCCTGTGCATCAAATTTGCATGTAAACAGTTCTATTCAATACCGCCGCCGCTGCAGGCCCTCAGTTATAGCCGCCAACGATTTTTATCACGGTCCGTATCGATTTCTTTGGTCTGTAGCTGGCGCCAAACCGTATAGGCCCCGAGTATGAATCACGATTTTTGTAGGTGTATAACATACGGCTTCAGTACCGGTACTTTACGATGTCACGAATAGGATTGTTTTCGGCGCTTTATTTTCGGCTCCGTCTCCGATTACTCCGTACAAAGTTCCAATTAACGTGAAGAATTGAAATACGTAATGTATTTCGGGAGTATTTTATTACCGTGTCAACGAAAGGTAAATTCACCATGTTTTCCAAGCAGCCAGCCGTACAATAGTACCGCCTTGAAGGTTATTTTCTTTCATTTCGTTAAAATAGAGTACAAGTGTAGGTGACTCTGATGAATGGTGGTTTTTTAGTTCAGTATATTGAAATTACTTCAAACTAAATGATAATCATAAATTAGCTAAATGACAGACAATCCTGCTACCTAAATGGCTGTTCTAATACATACTTTTCATTTCCTGTTCTTTAGATATTTTTTCACCAATCCTCTCGTAGAACCCATCGACCACAATATTCTATAGAAAACATTGGAAATGAATTTACTCGTTGCATATAAGGTAGGACAATGTGTTATAAGTCCAAGGGACTCGTGAATTGAGTTATATTAGGACAAACATTACTTTCATTTCTGTGAGAGAATTTATATGCCCTTAATCACATGATTTCAGTTGTTTGAATCTTTTAATTGCACAGAGATGCAATTAACTGTGGCATCTTTACACAAATTTTACAAACTGTAATCACGTTGAAATGTATAATTTTGTTTTTCTCAAAGAAGAGCTTTATTACCTTAGACATAATTATAATCCAAATTCTTGGATCAAAATTTGTTTTATAACACGCTGAAGTATCGTCCACGTTAATTCCAGCAGAAAGAACTGGTTAGTTTCTTAATTTGCTAAAGGGCTATTAGAAGTATAGTTCACACCAGTTCTACTAATCATTGAAACGATGAAGAAGACAATGTACCTCTTTCACAATAGACGGTAGCTTTACAGCACTAAAGATTTCCAGAAGAAACTTAAGAGATCGATGAAAAACTGTCATAGAGATCATTCATAGTCATAGAGATCATTCAATCAATCAATCATACAGAAAGTTAACAAAAAATATCTTCGAAGCAAATAATGAAGGGACTGAAAACCCCATTACAAAGACTCAAAAGATAGTGGAAACAGTTTTGGTTTGGATGTGAAGAAAGCAGAAAGACAAGCATCAGAGAATGTACAAAACATGTAAAGTCGTAAGATGTTTCTATTTTTTATTCAACTGGACGTTTTCAATATTTGTCAAATCTCTCTAGACTACACCTTATTGCAAATACTTACTTTCATCTTCTGCAATTCAAGCAAATGGTAAAAGAACCGTTTTGGAGTTAACAATTTCACTGCTGCATTTTCTCATACCCTATAGAATATTCAGTTAGACCTCGTGAATTGAATATCCATGCCACTACATTCACGAATAGTGTTATTATTATACAAGTCTGCAGCAAAAATATCTCATATGACCCAGCTTCAGAAAGAAGCCTCAAAACACTTCTGCCTAACAATGGCGGAGTCTATGCCTCCATTCCCGTCAGTCATTCTCTAAACCTCAATGAAACCTATAAGAATCTAGAATTGATTTTTTCCACATTGAAATGTGAAGACCGCGGTTGGCGACGGTGCGGTGATTTAAAAATGTTGGGCATGTTGCTCGGACAACAATCTGGGTTTACCAAATTCCCTTGCTTTTTGTGTATGTGGGATAGTAGAGACCAAGCAAATCACTGGACTAAAAACTGTTAGCCTCCGAGGAAGCCCAACGTAGACGAAAAGAACGTCCTGCATGCCTTCTCTTAAAATTCTTCTACCACCGTCTCACATAAAGCTGGGATTGATGAAGCAATTTGTAAAGTCACTTCCAATATCAAAGGTTCCAGGCCTCTCAGAGGCAAAGTCGAAGGAAGGTGTTTTCGTTGTACCAGTTATTAGACGGCTCACGGCTGATCTACAATTCATCACAACCATGACGGATTATCAGAAAGAAGGGTGAATTGCCTTCGAAGAGGTCACAGTGCAATTCTCAGGCTAACTACAGACAAATCATCGAAAGAATGTTAAAAGTATTTCAAGCTTTAGGACTACTATCAAGAAAATTTAGGAGATATGAGTGGAGAACAAGGTGAACGATTTTATCAAGATATTAAGAAGATGTTTGAAAAGATATCAGAGACCTTCCAGATGATTCCTACAAACGAAAATGTACCAAGAGGAGTCTCACTGGAAAAAAGAAATGTGTTTCATGCTTACTACGCAATGAATGGACAATTAATTTCAAAATGATAACTTGTTGACATAGGTTGTCAGAAAACGTGACTTTCTATGACAGAATGGAAGTCTTTTTCGGATTAAGCTTATCCAAAAACAAAACAAATATTAATATTTTTGCAGGCTTGTGTCATCTATAGATTTGACCCAAAGTTTTCGGATAATTTAAAACATTTTTTAAACGTTTTTCAAGATTTTCCAAAAGAAAACAGGATGTAAGCTTTGCCCCACAGCCAGCACTTTATGAATAAATCTGGTCACGTTTCAGTTTCATTTGGACGAAATGTAAAAGTTGAATGATGCGATATGGGGGCACAGGGCCCCTGCTGTATTAGGTGTGGATCGTCAAGCAATGACCTGTGTTGCTATATTTGTCAGAAATCTCGCCTACCTACCTTGCTTTTTGGTAGCCGATCTAGAGCGAACACGGAATATTTTAAACGAATTCGGAATCAGATGTTCCTACTTGATAAACATTAAACGAAACTAATATGTTTTTTTGCAATACACGAAAGGAAGAGTTTGGAAACAACCTTCGACGAATTATTCATTAATTTAAACATAAGTTATTTAGATTCGTAAATACGATTAAGTTGTATCGACGATATTTCTTACTATATGAATAAATACAGCAACAGGTGTGAAGATCGTGGAAAAGTAGGGTGAATTATCAACAATAGAACCACCCAAGAATAACGTCAACCTAATTTTTCCAGTCACCGCGCACATATGGTTGAGTCCCCATAAATATTTTTTTAAACAGATGTCTCTTTAAAGCTAAACCGAATTGTGATAGAGAAATCAAGAATAGGGGATAAGGTTCACACGCCTAACTGATGTAATATTCAGCAATGAAAATCTAGCTCAACAAATGAATCATGCGTTATAAGGAGAGTTACTTGTTAAATAGGGATAACTACATAAATAGTATTCCGAGTAAGAATTCAGAGTTACTACTACCAAATTTTAATCTCTTATTTAGTTTACCAGTTTGGCCTTTTAGCAAACTTTTTCAATTCACGTTAATAAAGAAAATATTCTCTGCAGTTGATATTTCATAAATTTCACAGTATTTCGAAACGCAGATGAATTTAAGCTATGTATGAAAATATTATTCATATTTTTCGTTATGACAACTTTCGACAATGATCTGAATTGTTTTTCTTTTAATGTTTGACACCTGACCATGAAATTTTGCTTTTATTTTTTCTTTCATTACTATTTCCTGATCTATTAGAGTTACGAAAAATGGTTAATGAATGAGTTTAGCTGTTTTTTGAAAGAAGTATAAACTTTTTAGAATTTCAAAGTTTCCAGTAGATAATGATAATTTTTTTTTAAACTGACACAGATGGACGATAGAAATTTCAATCTTAATACAATGCGACACTTAATAGGATAAGTATTCTACGACGGGAATGGAACCAAAGTTCTTCATTTGACAAGTAGCAATAACAAAAAATGTCAATTCTTAGGTTGTTGCCAATACTCTAATTAACGTATTATATTTGGGACAAATTTCAGTTTGAACTATTCTTCCATCCCCAAGTTACAAATGAAGACCGGCGAGAACTAGGGTACTGACCCTCTCGATACTTTCATTTCAGTTCTACCAACAAGTTCCATATAGTAATTTTTCCGTAACTTCGAGAGTTAAAAATTTTTTAGTTCAGTATAAAAAAAATTGAGTTTATTATTCCTTAGTTTTTCAGCTGGAATCTGGTTGAAAGTGACAACTGCATAGGTGTATAATAAATATAGTTTAAAAAAACTAAGAAACATACTTTTGAAAAACATCGAACTAAAAAGTTTAAAATAAGCTTAAAATAATAACGAACGAAAAATACTACTACTATTGGGAAAAAAGCGACGGGCACAAAGCTCACGCTTTTTTCACAATAATATTTTCAACTTTTTAATTCGATGTTCTTTAAAAGCGGGTTTTTAGTTCTTTTAAACTATATTTTTAATTTTTTAGTTTCGTATTATATAAAAGCGCGTTTTTTAGTCTTCTTAAACTATGTTCATTTTATCTAAACTTTGGGATCAATCAGTCGTATACTGTTTATAAAAATGACCATCGATATTTTCCGATTCCGGAGAAGGTGCCTGAAAAACAGCTACCAAATAAGGCAGCAGGCGCGCGTGTTGATAAGAAAAATACTTTTTTCAAATGAATAAATACATGTAAAGTGAGTTCGAATTATATCAAAGAGGTTACGTACAGCGCCATCTGCCCGCGAATAGATCAATCAATAATATTGCTATATCAACGAGGTTACGTAGAGCGCCATCTGCCCGCGAATAGATCAAGCAATAATGTCGATATATAAACGAGGTTACATACAGCGCCATCTGCCCGCCAATAGATCAATCAATAATGTCGATATATCAACGAGGTTGCGTACAGCGCCATCTGCCCGCGAATATATTAAGCAATAATATCGATGAATCTGTCAAATACAGATCCCGAACTTGAGAGTTACAAACAAACTGACTGACAAACAAACAAACATACATACAGGTGAAGCTAATAATAGCGTGTTAGTTGAGAAAAAAATATGTGAAGAATTATTTTGGTATATTTGGGAAACAGAAACAGGCGGATCAATGTGAAACTACTTGATACTAGGTGAGTATTCATATCAGTAACAAAAAATGATAGTTCAAAATCAAAATATTCAGTTTTCATTTGGTCTCATTACTTGACTAGGAACCTACAAAGAATTCACCTACACATTTAGGTAAATCCAGAACCTGCGTAATCAAAAAACATCACAACCAATTTTAAAACTGTTCCATCATTAGAATATTTCAACCAACCCATTCGTCTAGTTTCAAAATCAGCGAGAAAGTTGCCTAACAAATCGCAACACCTTGCTACGCAGTGATTCACTACTTAAAAAACGCCGCATGTCTTACATACGGAATGGAAATACCTACAAAGGTCACCGGACATATCGTTTCACTTTCTGTAAAGCGCCTCGGGATATAAACTCGAACAATTACAAAGGAGATCCGTTTAGAAACAAGTCGAATAGACAACGAGCGAACTGTTAACTTCGACCAGACAAATCAATTTACCTTGGAGAAAACAAAAACGTGTCGGGCCAAAAGCAGCGCAATCGAGAGACGCAAATAGGCGACTGAATAGCACAAATAAGGTTATCGACACCATTCCTAAGTGGGCTCCCGTGCTTTTTTCGACTGGTTTGTTATGGTGATGTCATTTGAGATTCGACAAGTTCCTGCAAGTCTGTCGGATTCTGGGAAGCAAGAATCCCGATGAAAAATGTTGACTAACTTAACAAGGTTGTTGCAGGTGGCTGATTCATGAATGGGAACTCCAGCCAGGATATCCTTCAATGTCCTTACCGCTTAACACAGTAGCGGGTATGAGTTTTGAAATATAGAAATATTTAATATATGTGACATTTTTGAATCTTCTACAACATTATTAAAAGAAAGATAGGCTAAATCCCCAACAAGAATGTATACAGAACAGAGAATGATTTGAAGAGTTTTCATCAGTTACAGTGTACCTTGACGATTCTCCATTGATAACAGTATAATAAAATATATTCAAAATTTTCTTGTATTCCTTTGAAAATGTCTTTATAGAACGAAACTGCAGTAACGTTAGTTACAAATACATGTGGTACAAAAACATAGGAAGTTTTATTTCTCTTTTTTCATAATAACAAATATTGAAGAACTAACAAAACACGGTATAAAATTTTAAATTCAGCAAAATATTTCTATGGCATTTTCAAGGGTAAGGACTAATATAAATTTAGGCAGCTGCCCTCGATTAAAAAAAAAAACAAAAACAGGTGCGTGCTGAGTCATAACTGGTGATTGGTTAGCAATCACACTTACATTAAAGTCATGTATATCAGTATTATTAATTAGGAAAATGAATGTGTCACTTAACAGACCTTATATGCAAAAGAGTTCTGTCTCATTATAGCAAACGAAAATATTTTTAAAAAATCAAGTAGAAATGCCTCCCTCAAGTGAAGAGTTTGAGTTTGAAAAGTTCACTAGAAACTTGAAAAGTTCACTAGAAACTTGAAAAGTAGATCGAATGCTGGTCTGGACAGATAATTAATAATAATAATAATAACAGCCTTCTGCACAGATGCAGAAGGCTGTCATTCTTGGCTCACTGCGTGAGGGTAAGTGACCCAATGGTCACTTACCCCACGGTGTGGGGAGTGGTCATTG
>WOGN01000703.1:0-22700 GCA_015342105.1 Leptinotarsa texana
AGACCCCATTATAGCTTGCAGGAATTTTACGATGATCATCTCTAATTATTATTTCTTGCTTATTTTACTTATAGTATGTATTCGTACATGTGCTAGCGTATTTTCGCTTACATTTAATTATTTTGTACTATATGGTTGTATGGTACCTATGACGAAAATCTTACTGAGAAAGATTTGTTAATGTTGTTTTTAGTTTTGATGTTTTTTGTGAGTCTATATTTTAAATGTATTTTATATCTTAGCTATGTTAACTTTGTCAATAAGAATGCCTTCTTGAGACGATAAATTATGAAGTATAAAGTATAAAAGAAGAAAACAAATATTATGTGTAGAGTTCCATAAATCCGATCGTTATACAACCCGATGATGATTCCACCTCATCCGAACATAGCGAAGAAAAATTTTGATTTTTTAGCAATTTTGTTGGCCTCTATTATTTTGTTAAAATATGTTTGACGAGAATTCGGTGTGATTATTTGTGTTTTCAGTGTATTTTAAAAGTTTTCAACTCGGAAATCAACTACCTTGAATTTCGAAGTTTTTCATAATTACCCATGGTGGAAAAATTCAGTAGAGATAACTTTTTCATGGGGTGATCAACTGATGTGATTGTAAGAATGAGTAACTGAAAAACTACCAATGAAAAATAATATGCCGACGCCTATGTCGAGGCGGGAATTCCTTCTCTGCGCTGTTCCAATTCGTATTGGAAATACTATATGAGAAAGCTGTCTGCGCGTTGGACGCCGCGTTTGCTCACATTAGACCAAAAATGTGTTCGAATAAACATTTGTATTACTGTCTTGGCGCAGTTCAGGCACAATAAATCCGGCTTTCAGCGCAGATTGATTACTGTGAAAGAAGCTTTGATACACTATTATACGCCCCAAATAAAAATACAATACAGTGGACTACAAAGGAAAAACCGGCTTCAAAAAGCAATTACTGTTTTGTCGACTGGAGTTATTGATGAAGTTATTTCAATAAATCATCTGCTGAAAGTAAAAATCACTACAGGAGCATACTACGCTTCATTACTCGACAAGCTGAACTTAAAACTATCACATTGTCAGGAAAAGAAAATCCTATTTCACGCTGAAATAATAACATTCAATAAAAAATCCCACGGGGGTGAAGTTATCCACATTCACGAAGTACACTGATAAAAATATATCGAATCATTATTTTTTCATTTACCGACTCTGTACGCCTACCACTCTTCAATGTCATAAGCTTATTGACTGATTTAATGAAAAAAAGAACCGTCCCAGTTTATTAAACTGTCTGAAGGGGTGAAAATAGGGTGGAAACGTTTTGTAACAAGAAAAAACGATTTTGTACATCTACCAAACTGAGACATGTCGTTTCTGATGATCTACTCGACAGAAACAACTCCACGTCATAGTTTTCCAGGTAGTCTGGGGGTGAAAAAGGGGTAGAAAGTTGAAAAAATCGTATCTTCGAAAATTGAATGTGTATACCCACATGTTCGAGATATGTTATCCATGATGATCTATTCGACAGAAAAAAATTCACGTCATAGCTTTCTAGGCTTCCAAAGGGGTGAAAATAGGGTGAAAATTGGGTGGAAATATCAAAAAATTTCGTAACATGGAAAATCGATTTTGTACGCTTATAATATTCAGACATGTTTTTCTTGATGATCTATTCGACAAAAAAAACTTCATGTCATACTTTTCCAGGCTGTCTGAGAGGATGAAAATGGGGTGGATATTTGAAAAAATCGTATTTTCTTGTTATCCCTGATGACCTATTCGACAGAAAAAAACTTCAATTCATAGTTTTCCAGGCCGTCTGCGGAGATGAAAATGGGGTGGGAACTTGGATGGTTCTTTTTTCCACTAGATCAGTCAATAAGAGTATCATATTGAAACATAGTAGATGTTCAGAGTGGGTAAATGAGAAACTAATAATTTGATGTCTGTTCCTCAGTGTACTTTTTGGATATCTTCACACCTGTAGAAAACCTGATTTACGAAAGAACCAAAATTATGGATTTTCCTAAAAAAAAATTTACATGGTGTAACAGTGCTGTTTCGGAGCATACACAATTGGCTCTAAGCATAATAAATAAATGGTGCAAGGAGGAGGACTTAACAGTGAAACCTCTCAAAACTACACTAGTAGTCTTTACATAAAAGAAAGTACTTATAGGGCTGAAGCCACCAATACTGCACGGGGTAGAAATTCCAATTGCACAAGAGGCAAAATACTTGGGAGTAATTTTTCACCATAAGTTGACATGGAATCAACGACTACAAAGAATAATCCAAAAAAGCACGATAGCCTTCAACTTGTGTAGAAGGATGTGCGGAAAAAATTGGGTTTTACTACCAAAAATGATCATATGGCTATATACCAGGGTTATCTTACCCATGATAGCATATGGCTCGATGGTATGGTGGCCAAAGACTCAGCAGGCTGAGGCGATTCGAAGACTAAGTGGCAAGCCCGCACATGCTATGAGAACCACCACAACAGCCGCATTAGAAGTCTTGCTGAACCTAACGCCTATATATCCAAAGGGAAGCCAGGTCAGTCATCAGTAGACTGACCAGAGGACAAATGCCTATAAGTATGCTGCACGGTAAGAGGTACAACGAGCTAACCAAAGAGTTGGAAAACGAACCCATAATGGGAATGCCATCGAATGAGATGCTTCTCCTGTATAGCTTCGGAAAAAAATTCAAAACAATTATTACAGGCAGAGAGGCATGGAAGGGAGGACCTCCAATTAAGGCAGAGATTGCCTGTTACACAGACGGCTCAAAAACTGAGCAGGAATTCATATAACTAAACCAAAGATAAAAGTCTCACTAAGCTTAGGTGAGAAAGTGACGATATTCCAGGCAGAAAAAGCAGCAATACGTCACTGCGCAGAAGAGTTACTAAGGCAAGAGTTTAATGAAAAGACTATTGCAATATACTCTGATAGTCAAGCAGCTATAAAAGCAATTAGCTCCAGGCAGGTCAATTCCAAACTGTTCTGGAACTGCCTAGAAAAGCTACAAGAACTAGGTAGTCAAAACATACTCTCATTAGCCTAGCTACCTAGCCACATAGGATACACAGGAATTCTCGGCCACTTTTACAGTGACTGAATAAATTACCCACTTCTTTTAATATCTTGAGTTATCAGTTAATACACTGGTTAGTCGAAATCATTATATCAACTAGCACTAGAAGAAGACCATGGAAAACGTTATGGGTCAACAAAGAAATCCCGTTGCTCATTCTTAACCACATTACGTAAATATATGTTGTTTTCATAAATCTTGTTTCCAGTTCATATGTGTAGAATTCGAAATGTCCACCGTGATATTTACTTTTTGCTGAGATATAACTGTATGCTCCTGGGTCAGTGACATAATGGTCATATGCTGGATTTATTATGTTGGAATTTAACTTTACTTATCATCGACATTTTACTAATGAATGTCATCGCACAGATTTTGAGAGAAATGTGGTTGAAAAGTTGATTCACAACTTTCAATTCGTGAGATGTGAGTTATGAGTTTAAATTACCTATAACGACATCAGCCGTTTTTATAATCTTGCAAATCAATCATGGACTTGTTTTTATGATATTGAATGAGATCAAATGATGAAGTCTTGCACAAATATCGTTAATATTTTTTTTCCATTTATAACTTTATTCGTTAGTAGAAACACGCTTGAAATTTGTTAACATGCTTGGCTATTTAACGTGGTGAAAATTCTTGTTCTGAGAGTTGTTATTCGTACGGGGGCGGCAGCTGATTAACGGAAAAACAGATTTTAAACAGATTTTTTTAAACAGATTTCATTATTTTCCTGCGTTATCTTTTTTTTTGTTATTTTCTTACGATGTTTATATGGATTAGTTTTTCAATGATCTGAATTTTCTGATAGTCAAAATGCAGAAATTTTCAGCAGATTCACTGTTTATAACGATTTATATTTTGAGAAAGAAAGTTTTTGGCGTTCTACTTTTTCGTGTTTCCACAAAAAAGGTGGTTTTTAGTGATCTAACTGTTCTGATAGTCAAAATGCAGAACTTTCCAGCAGATTTACTGTTGACAACGATTTAGTTTTTGAGAAAGAACGTTTTTGGCTTTCCACTTTCCATCTTTTCACAAAAAAATGTGGGAATCTCACGGAAAAAGAAGAAAGCAATCAATTTCATAAGTTGACTCCATAAAAAGATGTATATATCATGCAAAGAAGTACCTTTCAACAAACTGGAAGAAAGAGCTTTTTCGAAACAGCTACTTCCATATAAACATTGAATTACACAAAAGAAAATTACTTCGAAACAAATCCTTTATATGAACATTGAATTATGCAAAAAACACTTTTCTCTACTCAGTATGTATTCCAAACATTCATTATGGAATTGAATCAGGTATCATTCACAGGATTTCTACACGATATACTAAAAGAAAAAGGTAAAATCTCACTTACATAGAACAGTGTTATCATAAGTTCGGACTTCCATTGACTAATATAATATGAATTGATTTGACAACCCTGAAAAAATGTAGAAGATTAACCGAAAATGACAATTTCCATAAACAAAAAACTGAAATTACAGAGGAATAACATACAAGCAATAGCCAAACAAATAAAAATTGAACTAAAGCTGAAAATTGAATGAAATTTAAAATATTATTAGCAAAATCACCCGAAGACGATTGTGGATACTAACAATCGAAACGTCGTGACATAACTTGGTTTGGAATCTTTAAATTTTAATTTTTTCATATTTTGTTAATGATATTTTTAATCTTCTTACAGTCCACTGTCATTTGAATCATCATATGCAGAGACTCGGACTGTCGGAAGACAGTGTGTGTCGCATCTGTTTGGAAAATTATGAAATAGCAGAGCCCATACTTTGTGCCTGCCCCACTGGGGACCGAATCAGGTCTTTAGAGTTCGGCAGAGCCATACTATTGTCATGTGACCTGAAAGACCACTTACCATACAAACAAATCGGGTTCGTTGAGAAGCCGGGTGTGAGTAGGGTGGGCCACAATAAACCCTCGCTTGTTGCGGAGGGACCCAACTTAATGTGATCTTTATTCCAAACATTCGTTATGAATCAAATAAAATTCACAGGATTACTCAAAAACATCAACTCAAACTCAACTCAAAAACATCAAGAAATAGTGAGTCCTACACGAAAAATGCCTTTCAAAGTATAAGAAAAAACCGACTATTTTACTTACGTTTATATTGCCATTGACGTTGCTGTGTATTTGGGTTTTCAGTTCATTCGAGTATATTCAAATCATTTTCAGAAATATCATGCTAATAATAATCCATAAATTCTACTTGTCCGACAGTTGTTCTGTTTTGCCAGCAAACATATTAACGAAACTGGGTTAATTTTGTTAAGAAAACGGAAATATACCGTATAAACACCTATGACATGTTAATGATCTAATTAGTGCATCCATCAAATACATATTCATTCCTTGAATGATTTTAATTAAAAATAAGTCCCACACCAATTCTATTCTTTTATTATATCAACTATTCCAGGTCACATTCAACGGTATAAACTTGAATTTATTTCACTGCTTCAGAGGCTATGAAATGAGGATCACGAAAATAAGGGAGTGACAAATGATTATGGTGGGTGAGATAGAACTTCCACGCTCAACTCGTTTAAGATTTTAACAGTGATTAGTGAAATATTAGGTAAACGAACGAACAAATTTCAAAATGAAAAGAAATTACTAAAAAAAGTGTGGGAGGGTGCCATTGCCTGTCCCACTAACTGAGTATCAGCTGACGATTGCGAGTATTCATATTATCAATCAAATTTATTCATCTGAAGGCCACAAGTGGTATAAGACATGTCAATAATTTGGAGTATAGAGACAAAAAGCAAAATTTCAGAGTGAAAAGTTGAATGTTGAAATGATAAGTACAAGTACAGACAAAGTACACTACAATCTAAATATTAAGATAAAATATACAAATACACATAGAGGACTAAAGAATACACTATGAGTCATTCATATATCTGCAAAAAAAATCTTCCAAAGTATACAAGGCTCAACCAATAAGTACTTTTTCCAGTGACTTCTTGAATCTGAA
This sequence comes from Leptinotarsa texana, assembly GCA_015342105.1. NCBI lineage: Eukaryota > Metazoa > Arthropoda > Insecta > Coleoptera > Chrysomelidae > Leptinotarsa > Leptinotarsa texana. The sequence continues at coordinate 6,109 of WOGN01000703.1, forward strand.
ACAGGTAGGTTTATCTATGACGTTTTGGTAAATTTTATTAAATATTCGATGCTCAGTGGAGCGTTTAGATGAGTATTCAGCAAATGCTTATTCCTGGTGAGACCACAGTGGATGTCATTATGACAGAGCAATGTATTTATACGTTAGTAAATGTAACAAGCAGTTTCCAATATGTGAAGTAAAGTAAGGGGTAATACTTATAGCTTTCTGAAGAAAGGTATTCTAGATTGTGTTTGAGGTTTGCGAAACGTAACACGAATGCACTTTTTCTCTGTAATGAAGAGAGGTTTGGCAGTAGGTTATTGTCTTCAGACTATGTATTTCTGTATACAGAAGTGCGCAAAAGTCCGGAAAAAAAATTAATATCGTTTTAATCAGTATTTTGGGAAAAAAACGCTGAAACACGTCAGCGTAGAAATACCTACTCAGTACTATCTACGGGTGAATCAACTTTGCAAAAACCGAATGAGTGCTGATGATGTACATTGCTCAACAATTGCTAAGGATCACCAGTACCTACTTACTGAAAGTTTACAAATTTTAAGAACAGACCAACCGGGCCAACAAATTTTATTGATTCATTTGTAAAACTGATAACGAAATGTAGCATCAACATTCTGTGAATTTTATTTTTTCACCAAAAACTTACACATAAAATTAGTTCCATCCCAAGCAATTGTTGACAAGTGTAACTCAAAAAGAGAAGAGAGTTGTTGCATTTTGTGTACCAAAATGAATGCCCTGATGAGAAATATTGTATTGACACAGATTTAAAATTGTGGCATTTCTGGGTGAAATTGAAATTATATATTTGTTTAGTTTATTAATTGGGAACCTTCGAATTGTTCTTTTTTAATTTGCTAAACAAAAATGGTATTGTCAGAGAGGTAGCGTATCGAAGTCTTGATATTGTTGTAATGTGGTGATAGAATGCGGACTCAAAGTGAGGTGTGTACTTTATTTAATGCAAAATATCCGGAAAATCAAATTTCCCAGGCTACTGTGAGTAAGATCTTAGACAAATTTATATAACATAGTACACTGGAGGACTTGCCCAGAAGTGGCCGGCCACATGTTTCAGACGAAGAACAAAAATTGAACATTGCCGTATCTCTGCAGGAAGATCCACATTTGTCAACGGTCTCATTAGCCCAAAACAATTCTGCGTCTTGATGTACGATTGGGAGGTTTTTGAAAACATAAAAATACCACCCATATAAGGTATGTCTTGTCCAAGAGCTCTTGAAAGATGACTATGACAGGCGTTTGCAATTTTGTGAGGAAATAATGAGGCGATGTGACGAGAATAATGGGTTTCCACTCAACATACTCTTTTCGGACGAAGCTACTGTTTATTTACATGGAGTAGTTAATAGGCATAACTATCGATTCTGGAGTCAGGAAACCCCACACTGGATATGCGAAGCTCGTACGCAGCGTCCTTAGAAAGTAAATGTATGGGCAGACATCATCAACAACAGAGTATTAGGGCCATAATTTTTGAGGGAAACCTTATAGCTGCACGCTACTTAGACTTTTTACGCTTGAATTAGTCCCCGTTTTAGATGTTATGTTACCCAATGAAGCAGATCCAGAAAATTCCACTGAAACACTTTGGTTCCAACAGGACGGCGCTCTCCCACATTTCGGTATTAATGAATATCTAATGAATATGGATATCTCGATGACATATTTGCAGGACGCTGGATTGGACGGCGTAGTACAATTGAATGGCCGCCAAGATCCCCAGACTTAACATCATTAGATTATTTTCATTGGGGATATATGAAAGACGAGGTTTATCAAAATAGGCCGGCTAATATTGAAGATCTAAAAAGCAGAATTAGAGTGGAATTCGGAATTCCGTAGACGGATTTTACCATCACCTAGGAGCCTGCCAATTAGAAAGTAAAGGCCAATTTTATTATCTGTTACGTTAACTTACTCGTATATAGCACTAAGTTAGGTATTTGTAACTTTTCTGAAGAGTTTTTCTCATTTCGTCGTAACCACAAAAAAAATAAAGGATATGGTCAGAATCCATTTTTTACAATGAGACTATACACGACATAGGTTTGCATTTCAAAAAAAAAAAGTTGAAGGGGGTTGCAGCTAAGGGGTTGAATAAAATTTATTTTATAGCCCAGCCCACTTTGGAGTTGTCAGGACCTCATAGATATAGCGTATTCGAAATATTTTGTTGTCAATATTGTTTTTTAAAGAAGAATATGTGGGTTTCCCAACTTACTTCATTATTTATATTGCGACCTAAGAATTTAAAAGATGTATTATGGCTCACGTTAGTATTGTTTGAAGTCAGGTTGATATTTTCAATTTGTTTCTGTATTCTTTGGAAGATAAAAAAATCATTTCAATTGAAGGGGTTATATTTTTTAGGAGTGATTGATTTTTGGAAAAGAAAGTTTTTTGGAAGATTCCCTCATCCTTCTTTTTTGAATCAAGATGGAGTAGCAGAAAGCCAAAAACTTTTTTTAGATACCAAGATTGATAGATCATCTGCATACAAGATAACTTTAAATTATGATAGATATTTCACAGTGTCTGCCAGATACAGAGAAAACCGAATTGGAGCTATTACACTTCCTAGAGAAACACCTACTTTCACAGTTAGTGTACTGTAGTAGTGTGTAGTGATAAAAGCTCTATCATTATGGGATGATAATCTGAACCAATCGTGTGTCCTTTCTCTAATGCCTATTGCCCAGAGTTTGTCTAGTAGCCGATTGTGTGGTACACAATCAAAAGCTTTGTTTAAGTCACACAATACTTCCATTGGACATTTTCTTTTGGTCAAGCTCTTCCAGAATATTGTTTATAGACTCAGTGGTAACAGTAGTAGTAGCTGTTCGTTTGATATTAGATTAATTGCTCTATGTACGGATTGAGCCTTTCTAGCATTCAATATTGAAAAATTTTGAAAATGATCAAAGAGATTGGCCTATAATTATTCAATTCATTTCTACAGTTTTTTTTTGTGCACAGGTATAACTTTTGATGTTTCGAGTCGAGTAGGTACTGTGTCTGTTTCGAAAGAATAGTTCACAAAATGGATGACCGGTGATGATAGAAATTACCTGACTTCTTCAATTACATAACCAGGGAGGTTTTCAGGTCCCGTGGAATGTTTGTTTTTGAATTTCGGATCATATAATTTTCAGTGAATGGCAGTAGCAACTTTGGTACTGGATAATTTTTTTTTCCTGAATTCATGAGAGCTTTTTGAAAGGTTTTTAAAAATCCCCGATTTTGCGGTTGTTCCTGTCATGATTCCACACAATGAAACAATTTTTTTACTCTTTGTCATTCACTGTTTATATCTTCATTGAGTTATTATCCAAATATCGGTTTATAAGTATGCCTTTTCCAGTGTAACTATTAATCAACTGCAAAACAATGAACAGATAACCATAACAATAAAAACTTCAGTTTAGAAAACAATCGCTACCAAAATGCCAAAACAGTTGAAATGCGACGGAGGAATACGATGACCATGACATATGTAACCCAAGCCATGGTTCAAGGTGGATAGTCTACTATTTATTCAAATGTGAAATTCAATACTACCACATAACAAGCTAGACAGAGTGTAGGAAAGTAAATGCATTAATCTATAAATAGAAAACACGTAAGTGACTTGAAAATCTGTCAATATAATATCAATGAATGCAACAAATCCAATAGCGAACAATTTTCCCAATTATTAGAACTTCCATTCTCTTTTTGACTAGTTGACGTCTTCAGGAGTTGAAAAAAACTAATTCGTAACTCTAAAACAGAGTGAATTTTCACTTTCCGATATACATCGATGATTTTGGGTAGAAATTTGCGGAAAATTTTATCATTTGAGTTTTCGTAAACTTCAACAGAGCGAATTATGAAAAGGAAAACACTGTGCTGTATTGAATGGGATGTTTTTTACTGTTCATAGTTTTGATGCCACAGTTTACTACTCAAATACTTTCGAGAGCATCCAAAAATCTAGTGTCATAAATCGATTTCAACAATTTCAGACAGTTCTCATTTATTCTTTGTCCGTTCCTCTGGAGCGTGTTGGGCAATAATATATTTTTCTGGTCCTCGAAATCGAATATATGCGGCGTGCTCTTTGGAAAGAGTTTTAATAACTCAATTAGTCTGATCGATATATCTTTTATTACAGTTTTCATAGCTCATTCAATATATCCTTGACTTTTAATTTTCCAGAAACGATTATTAAGCACACTCTTTTTCAGAAGAACAATGTTTGGCCTTTATTTATATCGTATTCGAGCCAATTACAAGAATTTAACATGCAACCATTAACCGTGCGTCCGACATGTGGATTTTTGTAACATTTGTAGACACGTTGGTTGTATGAGACCCCAATATGATGTTTCTGTTAAAATTAACATTTTTTTGAATTACAACATAGTTGTTATGGAAATTCTATACTGTAATATCTCTTTTTGCAATAAAATAATTTTTGATTTACCAAAACGAGCAATAAATCGTTATATTTCGTCTTTACCAAAACAATGGGTTATTTTAATGGAAAAAAATGTAGATTCACTCGAAGAAGTCTTTTGTACATGAAACGACTAAGTACATATCAAATTGCTGGTTCAAACAGATAATAAAACACCATAAAATGGAAATAAAAAAAATATTGAAAATCATAAAAAGTTACAGGTCATCAACGTTTGTCATTTCTACGCAAGATTTGCAGTACATTTCTGCATGGTCCAGGCATATGAATTTATTGTATTTGTTACAAATGTATTTTGTATTTCGATCACGGGCACGATGGCAATCTTGAGACCTCAATTGACCATATTGTTGAAGTCTTTTGAATGGACGTTCCACAGTTTCGCCTTCGATCTTCTAAATCAGGATAGTTACTAACGATGCTAACATTATCGCTTGTTTTATCAACATCAGATTCGTCAATTTCATCATCACTTCCTATTTCATCCCATAAGGACTGAAGACGGGCCATTTCTCGCTCATAATCACCTATTTTCATCGAATAATTTGAAAAACTACTTGATTTGGTTTTCTTTGAATGCGTACAATTTTGGAATGTATAGAGACATGTGGGGTTTCCTACACCCCATTCGCTTCATAACAGGTCTGATTGAAACATATGTTGAACGACAACTGATTTGAGATGTGAATATGTGAGTGGAGACTATATGCGGAAGCTACTAAATATATTCGACGCTTGGGCGCCAATTTCGAAAAGTTATATGGGATTTTCTACGGTTGGGGTTTGTCACACCCCACGTGTCGGTCGCAGGGTTAAATTCACCACTACTTCGGGAGTTCCGCAGGGCTCGATTTTGGTACCTCTCCTTTTCGTGTTATTTGTTTATGACGTTTTTTGGTATATCGGGCATTCTCAATTTCTCCTATATTCCGATGATCTCAAGCTGTTTGGAAGAATCGAAAGCGAGAAAGATTCTGATATGCTTCGAAGTATCTTACCCACTTATCTACTTATCTACTTACTTTTCAGTATCTGATCTATCTCTCAACGAAGGTAAATGCAAAATAATGAGTTTCATACGGAAGAAATCACATACTATCAAGGACTACTCCATTGATCATACCAATTTACAGAGTATCAATGAGATGAAAGATCTCGGGATCATTTTTACTGGTGTGTTGTTATATGAAATGTTATAGAAAAATGAGTTTTGTCTTAAGATCCAGAAATGAATTCAATCACGACACTTATTTGTTACTCTTTATCCTCATTGTTCGTTCTGAACTGGAATATGGTTGTGTCATTGTAAATCCAAAGCACTTTTTATGTTCTGAAACTATAGAAAAAAGTCCAGAAACGATTATCAAGCACACTCTTTTCAGAAAACACAATGTTTGGCCTTTATTTATATCGGATTCTAGCCAATTACAAGAATTCAACATGCAACCATTAAAAGACCGCCCTGAGTCCTCGTAAGTGATTTTTGTACCTGAAATAGTCTATTATATTGATTTTATTGTACCTTACGTATGACTGAAAAGAAGAGACAATCTATTCCGTATCTCAAACAATTTGTATCCTCTCTAACAATGTTTCGAAACAGGTATATGAACTGGTTATATTCAGTATTACAGAAAGATACCTCCTTCGAATGCTCAAATGTGTCTGAATCTTCTTATGGTCATTTTATTATTCATTGTTTTATATTGTTATATTTTATATCGATTTCAACTGTATCAATGGTACTCAATGAATACTATAAAAAGGGAACTTTTAAAAAACTGTTCATCATGTAAGTGAAAACCATTTTGTTTGTTGTTCAGTATAAACAAATCACTATTCTTTTGTAATATTTAGAAACTCTATAGCAAAATTTTGTTTTTTTACTCATATGTGTCTTTGTTCGATACCGTCTTCAGATTTTGATGTATATTCAGTTGAATTTTCAGTCATATTTCAACTCAACTACTTGCCACAGACATGAACTAAGGATTATCGCAACATTTTGCATACCTACTCAACACAATTCCAGACTGTTTATGTTCAAGAACATTATCGTTTCATGCAGACGAGATATTTGTGTTATCTATTTCTATACAAACTTCTAATCAAAGGACAATGCCTTCTTTGCTCTGTTGATTTTTTATTATTCATTTTCACTAACTGTTGTTTCTACTCGCTAATAATAGTTAATAACCAGACTTTTTAATAATCGCTCATTTTTTTAATTATTGCATGACTATCTTGCGTGTTGAACATGGATTTTGAATCGCAGTCTTGATAGATTAGTGAAGAGTGAAGTTGTAAGGAAACTGGATATTTCGACGGTAAATGAGCTCATCGAATATTTTTCCCAGGGATAATGGTGAGCAATTATGAGGAGAGACAAGATAAACGGCTGAAAACTGTTGACTGCGAGATCATTCTTATTAAGTATCTTAACGATGTTTTTTCTACAGTTTGCAGTTTGAACACTTCGTGAAAGTTCCAGATCCTCTAATAAAGTCATTTTTTTTTCATTACGTCACTTTGAGAGTTCAATTTTGGACTAATTTTTTCCATAAAATAGTCACTTCATAAGTGATTCGCAAAAAATCATCTGAAAACGTAGGTTCTTTTGGTCCCAAAATTCACAGTTAACCTGTTCTTATGATGCAATGTTTGGAACTTTTGGTATAGTGATGAATACCACTGAAGTACTATTCCAATACGAAACTTTTATTTTTAACACCCTCTACACGTGTTTTAATCACCATACGACCAAGAGGAATATTAATCTTCGTCTTGAAGCTGATCACCTGGTAATCGAAACACGCGTCTAGGTGTTAAAATAACGGTTGGGTGTTAGGATATAACTTCAGTAATATTTAGACTTCCAGTTGCTTAGAATTAGTCAGTTAATCATGTCTCCAATGAATATTCAAAGAAATATCTTCCACCCGCGAGAAGGGGTGGCATACACGCCCAGGATGATAAAAAGGACCTAATTCCAAATTTGAATAATCAGTTTATGCATCTTCATTGTACTCAATAAATGTTAATGATCCTTCGTCATAGATGATCGAGATTCATATAACCATGTTCGCTAGTGATACCACCATGATTATATCAGACCATACAGCTGAACATCTTACACAATTTGCAAAAATTGAGTTAGGGTATGTTTAGTCAGGTTGGGCTATGTAAGAGACTTGATTGAGTTAGAAAATGGGGTTGAATATTTGAATTACATTTTGAAAATATTAATTGAAAGATTTTGGTGCTAGATCAGTGGAGTTGTTGTCAGAAATGCTAACTTGTACCGCGTGATTCACTTTTCAGGTCCATATAGATAAATATAGTTTAAAAAACTAAAAAACACTCTTTTAAAGAACATTGAACTAAAACATTAGAAATATTTTTTTTAAATGAGCATGAAACAATAACGAACGAAAACTAATGGTATTACTGTCAAAAAATCGACGGGCGCCTGATAAACAAAAATATGGCACAAAGCACCCACGCTTTTTTCACAATAATACTAGTATTTTTCGTTCGTTGTTTTGTTTGTTTGAGCTTATCCACAAAAAATATTTTCAACTTTTTAGTTCGATGTTTTTGAAAAGCGTGTTTATTAGTTTTGTTAAACTATATTTATTTTTTACTTTTTAGTCCGATTTATTGTCAAAAATGATTCTGTTTAAGTTCTAGTCACTAGTATTATAAATCTTCAACAGACGGCGCACGAATGTGAAATTTCTCTCAAACAACATAATAAAGTTTGAGGTTTCAAATTCTATAGTATTATTGAGATACAGTAAGTCTCCAACCGAGGGCGGACAGTTGTAAAATTTGTTTCGAAGTAAAGAGAAAATTTGCAGTAATGATTTCAAAAAACAATTCAGTCTTGATGTTCTGATTTGAAGTTTCATTCAAAATATCAATGGGCTGAAAATATTTTTTCAGTAAATAATTTTATTTTTCAAATCAATCTACATAAAAATTATTTGCATTCAGATCAATGATACAGAGAGCATTCATGATTAATTCATCAGAGAAGGCGTTTCAAGAAGAAATGAATATCATAAAGCAGATCGCATCTAATAATCATGTTTCAGTCAAACTCAATTGAGAAAAAAATCTGCAATAAAAACCAAAAATGGATCATGAATCTAGAACATGAAGAAGTTAAAGAGGCGAAAAAATTTGGTAACATAAGCTATTCGGGAAAGCTGTCCGAAAATTTTTCTGATCTAACGTTACTTTCACAATGAACACGTTATTCAACGCAAAACCCAAAAAAGATAAGTGAAAATAATCAGACTAGATTGTGGTGACCGTTCAGCAGCTTATACAGGTCAGAAATTTCAACATTGTTTACAGGCAGATAAAAAATCAGGTGTATATGGATATCTACCAGAAACCAACCACAAAATGAATATAGAAAACATGAAAATTTTCCATACGTTCAGTGAAGGAAGGGATATGAGTTTTATGAAAGCATTGGATATAAATGAATTGAATAAAACCCTCAATTTCAAAACCCTCAGTGACCAACTAGTCCTATGCAGTCTCCTCTTCTGAACTTGTAAATTTTGACTTGTATAGAATCCTTTGGTATTTGAAGCAATCCAAAGGTAGTGTTTTTCGATCAATGCTCATTGATTTTGATAAGTTGTGGAAGTTGAATAATTATTCTTTTGGTATTTCAGATAAGGTATTGATAATTCAAATAACAATTTTGTTATTTCAAGAACAGGTTTAATCAACCCACTTAAATAACATTGAGTACATTTGAGGATTTCTTTGTCAAACTGAAGTAAGGAATCTAACAAAATGCCTTATTGTGACAGACTCACTGAATGCACTTGAGGCAATTGAAGAATCACAAATTCATTTTATGTGAATTGCGTCGCATATAAGAATAGCAGGTAATGAGATGGCGGACAAACTAGCAAAGGAAGCTATTACCAACCCGATTACAACAGAACTTCAAGTTGCGTACCGAGATCTGAAACCCTTTTGCAAACATATCCTCACCAACTGTTGGCAATCCCAATAGAATGAATCATCCTCAAAATATTCAGTTCTACTATGGAAGAACACACCTGATAACAGGCGAAAACAAGTAATTCTCTTACCACTTCGACTGGGTCATACACGAGCTACTCATGGATATCTTCTGACCGGCTAACAGCAACGTAAATGTACAGTGTTTAATTAATTATATTTCAAGTGTTGAAAATATGTAAACCCAGTGCGTTCTATATCATAATGATAGACTCAGTTTCAATATTACCCGTTCACTCAAAAGACATATTGTAATACTGACAATATCTTAGCTTTTCTCAAACACATCAATAAATGTAGCACTAGCATAATCTGTATCAGTGAACCTACGCTAGTAACCCTATGTGGTTGAAGCGTCTTTTTATTAAAAAAGAAAATAGGTCTTCGGTCGAGCAAAATTGATTCACTCAGAAACGGTGAATTGTGTGAATTTGCCCAACACCTGAAGAAAATCCATGACACTGAATATCTAAGTAATTCTTTATTGAGAGAAATTCACTAGTTCTTTGATTTTGTGAACTGAAAATCTGACAACGGAATATTACTTGAATACCCAATAAAGATTGTTGATATTTTTATATTTTGTTTTCGTGAAAGCTTTTCCATTATTTTTTGTTTGTTGCAGATCTTCCAAGATAGTGACACGAAGATGATGTGAAAGTGCCTGTTGAAAATGTGACTTTGTGTTGCGAAGGGGTTATTTTGAAAAAAGTTATAATGCCTCAAACTGCCTCTCGAGGACCGATCCATCACCACAATGGACATGTGGGTCCTGGCGGACAGAATGGTTTCGGACCCAGTAGCTTCAACGGTCATACTGGGCATAACGGACAAAGTGGACACAACTGTCATAGTGCACATAATGGTTACATCGGTCATAGTGGATATAACGCTCATAGTACTAATAATGGGCAGTCTTCGCACTTTCAGCAAAATGGTCATTTGAAAAACAACGGCCATGCAGGTGAGTTCTGAAATTTTATCACTTTTGTAATTGATTTGGACGTTACTTGATGAAGATTCTTAGTAATTTCATCAACTATATGATTTGATCCTCACAAACTTTATCTGAGAAATATATCAAGACATGTTTCGTTAATACAGTAGCTTCTTCAACTGTGATTTGAATACTACAAGTTGCTTCTTACGTTAATATTTATATACCACAGGTAACTACAATTGAGATTGCATCAATCAAATTAACTATACCACCAAAATTTGTATATACCAGAGATACCTCTTCAATTATGATTACCTGAAGCATATAACCTCACAAACAATAATACTTCCACGGTTTTTTAAGAAAACAAGTTCAATAATGGTGATATATTCAAACCCAGTTGGTCTTTCATTAGAATGTTTGAATTTTTCAGTTCATTAATTTCCATTGCTTCCAAATTTATTTATTTATTCATTTATTATCAAAAACATATCTTCCAATACACAATAACAAGGAAAACGTCAGCTTTTAAAAAAGAAAAAAACTATAGGTATTCACAAATGATTTGCCAAATAAAAAAGAAACACAAATAACATGAAGAGGGATAAAATCATCGATAGAAATCAGCCAAGGAGTAGCAATTTTTTTTATTGAAAAAGTTTTCAAACTTTATTTAAAAATATTTATATTTCGATCCGAGATAAAGATGGCTTTTCTGGTAGAGGGCTGTTCGATGTGATCGAGGTACTAGCAAATTTCCAGAGCGAGTTGGATAATCATGAGTTTGCTTGCTCAATAAGAAACTAATTTGTAATTATAAACAAGAATACATAATGGATAAACATATATTCCAACAACCGTAAGAAGTTTCAGGTTTTTAAAAGATCTCCTGCATGACTCTCTCCATCCAAATTTAGCAATGATTCGCACTGCCGACTTTTGTAATATGAAAATCCTTTTCACGGACGATCCGGAACCCCAATTCGAAATCCCGTATCGAAAATGACATTGAATAATGGCATAGTACAGACTCAACAAGATTTCAGCATTACAGTAGTTAGACAAGAATCTTAACGCTCAACAATGTTTACGTATTTTTTCACAAAGTTGGTCGATATGTGGTGTCCATGTGAGTCTGTAATCAACTGTGATGCCTAATAATTTAGTTTCTTTAGACTCTAGATTCTACATGAAGATCATCATCCTCATATATACTGAAAATATCGGACTCATTTGTAACCATAGTAAATTTCATCAGCACAGTTTCAGTTATATTGAATTTCAGGTGATTTTCACTCGCCTATGTTATAATTTGCTGGTATACCTTTCCAGTAATATCTGATACAGTTGTCGAGTCTTTCTCTGTTGAAAGGAAATTTGTATCATCCGCATATGTTACCACGTGTACTGATGAAGGTTGTTGAGAATAGTGAAACAAGTCATTCGCAAAAATGATGAAGAAAAGTGGTCCGAGTATAGATCCTTGAAGGACACCTTGCTCTATTTTTCGTGGTTCACTCACAGTGACGTCAACAACAGCTCGTTGAATTCTGCCTTGCAGATATGACTTAATCAACTTGGGACCAGTCCCTCTCACGCCATATCGTTCCAATTTCTGTAGCAGTAGTTCACGATGTCGAAAGCTTTTGAAAAATCTATAAATAAACAACAAATGTGTAATTGACAATCAAGAGCATTGATAATGGGTTCACTGAAATCACACTGTTTCTGCTCTTATTCCTTGTGAATCCATGTAGGTTTGATGAGAGAATGTTATCCATAGAAAAGAAGAAAATTGATTGATATTTGATATTCAACTCAAATACTTTTGATACACTAGAAAGCAAACTAATGCCCCTATAGTTTTCATACAAATCCTTTTTATAAATTGGTACAACATTAGCAATTTTCAGTTTGTCAGGAAACATTCCACATTTCAGTGATAGGTTAATGATGATTCAGTTTCAAACCTTCATTTACAATGTGTATAATTTCGTAATATTCGTTAAAGATATGATCTTCTTAAAGATGCTTTGAGTATTTTGAACTTGTTTTCTTATTTACCAAGCTCATATGATGTTCCTGGATTCGATTCCTGAATGTTCCACCAGTTTGACCAATATATACTTCAGGACACGTTCTACACTCATATGATGGTCCTGGATTTGATTCCTAAATGTTCTGCCAGTTTGACCAATATATACACAAGTTCCCCACTTTAATTTATGTACTCCTGATTTCTCGAATTTGGCTGTTTTGTCTTTAACATTTTCAACTATATTTCTCAAATGAAGTTTGTGAAGATCAAATTGAAAAGTTGTGTTATTGGAATTATTATTCAACTGTTGAAAATTGAATTTCGGAATACTATTAATTTCAGAAAATTAGATTTCGGATTTCTCATATTTTTGTTAAAGATTTCTTTATACACCGGTTGTTCACCAGAATTATTAGGATATAAGCCCACTTCTTTCATTGTTTAATTGTTTTACTAATAATATTGCGACATAAAAATATTGAATTGCGGTCGAAATGAGAATAGAAACCGGGCTAGTAAACTGTGGTCGAATTCAGACTGATGTGGTCAATTGTTCAAAATCCAAGAGTAGGTTGGCTCATAATTTTCTCTGTGATATTCTGAAATATATGAATTAAAACGGTGTATACTTTCAGAAAATATTGATTTTCCGTCTTTATAAAAAAATGTAGGGGTCCTCACTTAAAGTTATAAAACAATCATTCCAAATGGTGGACATTCGATGTTTCAAAACAATATTACAAGGCAGAGCCAATTCATTCATAAAATTACGACTCATTGATACAAATGAGTTGAATTTACTCATGTCGTCGATGTATGTAATGACATTCATTTACTAATTCTATTCGATTTTCCAAGAAAAAAAATTACAAAATAGGCTTCGGCTTTTTACTCCTCCATCTTTATAAAATTAAATGTGGAAATAGCAAAAAAAATGGAAGAAAGCAATTAATTTTTAGATAAAATTTCTACCAATATGTGTTGAACATGCGAAGAAGTAATTTTCCAACACAAAATGGAAAAAAGTCCTTTTGAAACAACTACTTCCATATAAAATTGAAATTACTCGAAGGAGTCCTGATAAAGTGCACGTCCTCTTACTATAAAAATGCGGTAATAAACTACTGGTCGCTAACAGTAATATCAAAAATCATGGACCATCATATCCATATCCTTAAATATTTGGAAAGCTTCAACATCTTAAGTGATCATCAATATGGCTTTCGGAAACAAAGGTCAACAGGCGATCTTGTATCTTATGTCACCCATATTTGGAATAACGCAATCGAGAAACATGAAGGGTCCAGAGCTGTTGCGCTAGATATTTCTGGGGCCTTTGACCGTGTGTGGTATGAGGGTTCGCTGGCCAAACTTAGATGCTATGGTTTGTCGGATCATTTTTGAGTATGACTCTCCAGCTTTTTGAAAGAACGTTCCCTGCAAATGGTCGTTGATGGATATCTTTCGAATAATTTTACAACCAATGTTGGTGCTCCCCAAGGATCCATAATGTCTTCAACTCTCATTTTATTGTATATCAACGACTTATTAAAAATAGATTTCAGTATACAGGGTGTAACTTAATGAGTGTAAAACATTTGAGGAGGCGATTCCTCATCGAAAAAAAGATAGGATCTTTCTTATGAAGAAATTTTATTGAAGCATCCCTTGTTGAGATACAGCCCTTCAAAGGAGATAAATAAAATTTGTATAACAATTTTTCTCCGATAGCGTGTTTAATTCTGAACAATGAATTTCTCTTGGGTTTTTTGCCCAAAATGAACCAGTTCGCAGCAAAAAATTATTTTAGGAACAACTACAGAGATACATCGTCATGAATGCGAAAATACGAAACTAATCTATCTAGTAGGTCGCTATTAGCGATAGTGACAATTAAATTGTTATGACGCTGTCAATTTGTGAATTTTCAAAATTGAATTAATACTAATTGTGTGTTGTTGTTCTGTTCCTAATTTGTTACTATAATAATTCACTTGTTATTAAAATGGTATACACAAATGAGGAAATGACTGATATGCATTACGTTTACGATCTGTCGCAGGGGAATGGGTTATGAGTTTCTAGAAGATATTCTGAAATGTATCCTCAACGGCAGCATCCTTCACATAGACCATTTGCTCGACTTCATCAACGATTACGAGAATATGGTTCACTCGACAAAAGAACGCAGGATTATGGTCGCCATCGAGAAATACGAACACCACAGCTTGAAGAAGAAGTACTTAATTTGATTGAAGAACAACCTACTACCAGTACTAGGTAAATGTTGATCATATGATGGTATTTCAAATTTTAAAGAAACAACTCTTATACCCTTACCATCTGCAACGAGTACAGGCATTGTTACTGCGAGACTTTCCGAACCGTCTTGAATTTTGCAACTAGACGCTGAACATGATTAGAAGAAAAACTGAATTTCTGAAGACGATAGAATTCACAGACGAATGTAGTTTTTCTCGGGACAAGATTATTAATTTTAATGATTACCACATATGGGCTGATGAAAAGCCTCACGCTATTGTCGAAACTAACCATCAAGAACAGTTTTCTTTTCGAAGCTTGATTCCAAACAGTTGTTGGACTACATTAGGGATGAACTACGATGTCTTACAGGCCTTCTTACAGATCACTGTCATTTGAATCATCACATGCAGAGACTTGGATTGTCGGAAGACAGTGTGTGTCGCCTCTGTCTGGAAAATGATGAAACTGTGGAGCATATATTATGTGCCTGCCCCGCTGGAGACCGAATCAGCAGTTCGGCAGAACCGTACTGTCACCATCTGACCTGAAAGACCACTCGCCATACAAACTGATCGGCTTCGGGTTTATTTGGCTAAGTGTGAATAGGAATGAGCCACAATAAACACTTATGGGTTTAGACCTACCTACCTATCGCTGTGTCGTCCTGTAAGGACATTTTCAAACTCACACATTAAACACATTAATGTGTTAGTTTGAAAATGACCTTATAGAACGAAGCTGCAGTAACGTTACAAATAAAACTGGTAAAAACATAGAAAGGTTCAATTCTCTTTTCTTCATAATGTTCCTTCAGTATCATTATACGCTTTTGCATTTCTTCATGGACACACTCTATAGCATTATCCCATCTCACTTGAAATAAATCTCATTCTATTCACGCAGCTCAATTTTCCTGATAGTGAGTCGTCACCATCCCACAGCGTACTCTTATTTGGACCACATCTGCAAGTGATCTTTCGAATACAAGAATAAGTCTTGCGAAATTGAGCACACCTCCAATCTTTATTGTCATCACTGCATCGTTCTTTGATGGCATCAGCATTGTTTGTGAAGCACAATTACAAATCATAACCATAAAAATAAACAGTTTCTTTCTCGTTATGACCCACTGGTTTCAGAAAGTGTCAGTGAAAAACAATGTAGCAATCTAACGTATTTTATTGAGTGGTGGATTATTAGATGAACCGAAATTCATATAATTCAACATTATAATAATGATAATAATTATTTTCTTTATTGTTAGGTAGAAAAATACAATGTATGGAATACATTATACAGCGTGACTCACCGTCGATGGTAGGTTGGACGTTTCTGAAAAACGCAAAGCATGATTTTTCTGAAAATTTCACCTCTCACATTTCTTTACCTGTTTTATCGATCTAAAATATTTTCTGCATTGCGGCGTTGCCAATACTATCAAAAAATACTAGCAATTATATGTTTTTCAATGGAACACCCCGTATAATAATTCATTTTTAAAATCGCTCTAGTATTTTGATACTTTCTTATTCATAATGTCCTGTACCTATCTCTATCTCTTCCTTTTTTTTGGATATAAAAAATAAATTGTGCTAAATATGGTCCAAAACATAGCCTTAATTGAAATAAAGTACATCAGTACTCTCAATTATGAAAAGTTGATATATTGATGATACTTTGGACAAACTCGAAATATCCAAATAATATCAAGAAATCGACTCCATATCATACAGGGCGTGCTAAAATTACTATTATTTCCATTGTGCATAAAAGTAGTCGAAAGTTCATTTTTTCAAATGAAACCCCCTGTATAT
>WOGN01000704.1:0-22684 GCA_015342105.1 Leptinotarsa texana
AGTTGGCCCTGGAAATTGAGATTTATTCATGATATTTGGTGTCCTAATAGACTTTTTGAATATCTACCTAACAAAAAAAAATCATTCCAATCGGTTACAAAAAGTAAGTTTTATAAGGGTGCTTCCATCTTAATTGGGTCACACTGTATAATTAATAGAGGAATAAGTTAACAATTTCGAAATCTAAATAATAATAACAACAAAAAATTTATTGTATTAACATTATACGTTAAAATAACTATAGGACTTTATTTTTGCCAAGTTAATAAAGTAAATGCCATTCAATTTAAAACTTCTATAACTATAACTATAAGAATGTAATGGTGCTATTCCAATTTTCAAGAGAAAGGCTGAATTAAATACAAAATTTATGAAAAAATAAAATTTCTGAAAATAAATTCATTTAAATTATTTGATATCAAAATTGAATACAAAACAACTATAGATGCCAATCTTTGTGTGATAAAATATTTTATTGCTGATACAGAGCAATAAGGGGATATTTGAAAGAAGATTTATTTCCAAACCAATACATATTCCGAATAAATAATATGAAGAAATAGCAATCAGAGAACCAAAAATTTAAAAAATAATTTAAATATATTTACTATTATAAAGAAAAGGGGTAAAACCTTTATAAATGGGGTATGAACCCAGAAGCTTAATTAGGTTATCTTTATACATTTTAGTATTCAAGGTACTCATACCAAGGTCTTTATTAGAAAAAGCTTATGTAATTTTTTTACGAACTTTTGGCGCAAACAGTTTTTTAAATTTTCATAAGAATTTTCTAGTAAAATATTTTATCAGAAAATGTCCTATAAAAAAACTAGAAAAAAGTAGATACTAAAAATCAAAAATAATTTATGTATTAATAGAAAGGATATTTATATTTCAATTTGTATATGAAAGATATATACTATATATAAATTATTAAAAAAGGAGGGAGGTTATATTACAATATATGTTCTTATAGGTAAAGGGGCTCGAATTGGTATCCAAATGTTGATGGAAAAAAATATATAAATATAATTATGTATAACTAACAAAATATAATAAATTATCAATAAATATAATTGTCATATAACAATATAAAATTATTTGAAAAATAAAAGGATCCTTTTTCCTTAATATACCAGAAAATCTTTATATAATTATAGAATAAAAATCATATAAATTGAGTTATGGCAAATGACGATTTATTGGTGAAACTAATAAAAATTAAATTTCAAAAGTTTTAGGTAATGAGAAAAATAGGTTAAAAAAATATTTTTCGCAAAAAAACATAAAAAAAATATGGAAAAAAGTATTTAAAAAAGGTATGAGTTATAAAAATAAAAAAATAGAAGTAAAAAGTACCCAAAAAAAGAATCAATTTTAGGCGCTTTTCTTGGGGGTGCCTTTAAAAAATTGCAATAATTTTACTTGGTTTCATAGAATATTTGTAATGGGCTAAAATGTTTTCGAAATTTGTGCAAAAAAAATGTTTTTGCAAAAAATGTAAAATTGAAAAAAATTACAAAAAATTTTCAATTTATTAAAAATTTTTCATTTAAAATAATTTCGAGGTTGAAAATATGGTTATAAAATAGGAATTTGGCATGAATTTCTATAAAAAAAATAGAAGTATTAGTGGCTATATGAGATTGTTGAATAGATAGAATTTCAAGAAAATTTCTATTTGAAATGAGGATAATTGAAAGCATTATGGTAATTGAGTGAAAGGGTAATTGAAAGCGTTAGCAAAGCTAACTGGATTGTTGAATAGATAGAATTTTGAAGAAATTTTTATTCAAAATGGGGATAACTGAAAGCATCAGTGCAGCTATATGAGATTGTTGAATACATAGAATTTCGGGGAAATTTCTATTTGAAATGAGGATAATTGAAATCATTAGTGCTATTTGAGACTGATTTTATATTCACAACACTAATTACAATTTTATTTGTACAACAATATTTTATATTTTGAACACTTTATAATTCATATTTCAATTTCATATTTTCTTTTAATTTTCCTGAAATGATTTTGAGATTCTGGATCTACGTAGACAATTTCACTGTAGTCAAGGTCCACCTTTTGGTATTTTGTCTACTTTAACTAGATCCCCTATTAGGCTAATTGAATGTATAGATATTACTTTTGTAAAGTTTTATTCCCACTACCAAGGCTTGCCTTGTTGGGTAGTATGTATTTATTTACTATTGAATGTCTTCTGTTATTAACTTTTCTTTTAATATAATGTAAATAAATATTATTACTATTATTATTATTATTCGTGATTGTCGAATAGTGTAATAGAAAATGTTAAGCGGAGCTACTTGAGACTGTTGGATAGACAGAATTTTTGGGGAAATTTCCATTTAAAATAGGGATAATTGAAAGTGTTAGCTACTTGAGACTGATATATAGATAGAATTTTGGGGAAATTTCTATTTGAAAGGGCTAATTGAAAGCGTTAGCGGAGCTAACTGGATTGTTGAATAGATAGAATTTTGGAGAAATTTTTATTTAACAAGGGATAATTGTGTGTTTGCGGAGCTAGCAGGGTTGTTGGATAGATAGAATTTTAGGGAAATTTCTATTTAAAAAGGGTAATTAAAAGCGCTAGCGGAGCTAACTGGATTGTCGAATAGATAGAATTTTGGGGAAATTTTTATTTGAAAAGGGTAGAAATTTGGGAGCCTTCCAAATTTCTGCAACCGCAGTTGTCGGCTGATTGGTCGTCAAACCACCAACACTGACATAAAAACTTGGCAAGTTGACTTAGGTGGAGACGACCCCTCCCGATATAGAAAACCCCTACACTCTGTCGAATGAGGCCCCTATGTCCTCCGTTAAAAGAAGAACAATTTTTTCGGGTCATGACTGACCATCAGTCATGACCCGTTTGTCCTTCTGGCAAACATCAGTCCAAACGGTAAGGGAGCCAGGCTCCAACCTATTTGAAATCAAGACGACGTGCAGGTCACATTTTGTCTACAACCGAAGACCGCCTGCCCGGTACTGATGATGTCCGATAGTCTGAAACAGCTGTCTTCCGGTGGCTCTTAAATTGAAATCAATATAGGAATGATCAGAATAGTACTTATCTAATACTATCTACTTTGACATTCGAAATATTTTGGCAGATTATTACCGATAGTCTCCTCGATGATTTATTGTAATAGAGTTTGATTTTAGGTTGAAAAGAATGATTTTCTTGTATTGAAAAAACTATGATCTTTCGGTAGGATAACGTTAAACACCGGAAGGATCTTGTTAGTCAGAAATGTTTGGAAGGAAGTTAAGGAAGTAAAAAATCTTACAACACCGCCAGTATTTGCTACTTTTCTGTTAGAAAGTATGGCCAAGAAACTGTGGCTAACTTCACATTAATTCAAACGATAATCTAGAGAAAATCAAAAAAGAATTGATATTTGCAAATAATAGGATATGTAATTCGGAATTCGAGAATCTCAAATTATCACCGCAGATTCAAACTCTCGACAGAAAACTGGGAAAGAATGTGACTGTTGTCTTTGGATTGTTTTTCATCTAGACAATGTTGATTTTTTCCATGACAAAGGTACGGAAGCGCAGGTAATTTCGAAATTTCTACTTCAAACTTGAAATAACAGCTTTTTCAACTAGAAATTACGAAAGTGGAGTCGAAATCAGGAGATCAAACTCGAAATTTCGACTTTAAACTCATAATTAGAATAAAGTCGTAATTTTGAAATTACGGGATTTAACTCCGAAATTTCGAGATTTAAGTAGAAATTTTGAGATTAAAGTCGTATCTCCAAGAAACAAATACGCTTCTGTACAAAGGCAATAATTGAATTCTGAAAATATCCGTTTCCAAGCTACCTGAAAAATTGCCAAGTACTTTGGCAAAGGTTTTCTTAGCAAAGGATTTGAACTATGAGGATCAAACCATTGATAGAAATCTTAGAAGTGAGAATATGCCACCTGCTAAAATACTTTTTAATTATGGTAATAAAATTATTTCAATGAGTCGATCTGAAACATCTATCGGATTAACGGATTACCGCCTTCCTACCTACCATAAAAATGATATGTTCAGTATTGATGGATATACCTTCCCCTTTATAAAGTTAACAATTTGTTAGTTTTACTGTTTGATGATTCCAACAACACAAGATGAATGCTTTTGTTTCTTTATTGTACAATCGTCATAGAGCGGACTATACATGTATATTCAATTCGAAGTCGTCTTGATTTAGATCAGGTTTGGAGCCTAGCCCCCCTCCCCTTGCAACTGTATGCGATTATATATTTTTTATATATCTGTCAAATGTCAATATCATGAAACAAACTGCTAGGTTAAGTTGGTTTTTAGCGACTAGTAACAACATTTTTCGTCAAATCAAATCAAAAGGCGTACTGAAAGTATTTCAGGCATATTCTTGTTTTAAGATTCCAAAAGTACTGAGTTTAGTACCCACCCAAGTACTAATTGATATTGATTAATTGATGATTGATAGTTGATCTTAATTATTTTTGACATATCCTTGATGGCTACAAAGTAGGAGGGAAATTTGGAAGAAAGGAAAGCAACAGGGAGTTCCTGCGAGCTGGTGGAAAATAAGATTCTTAGCAGGGAGTTAGAAAATTATAATGAGAGCATAAAAGGTCCACTTTGATCGATAATAGTATTTTTCCACAATCACATTCATTATTTTCAATTCACACTCATTACGATCAATTAACATTCATAACTTATGTTAGATTAGGTTATTTTTCATTCTTTAAACGATATTTTTTTGTGGAGAGCTCAATATATTTGACTTTTTTTT
This sequence comes from Leptinotarsa texana, assembly GCA_015342105.1. Taxonomy (NCBI): domain Eukaryota; kingdom Metazoa; phylum Arthropoda; class Insecta; order Coleoptera; family Chrysomelidae; genus Leptinotarsa; species Leptinotarsa texana. The sequence goes on from WOGN01000704.1 coordinate 4,804, forward strand.
GGGTTTATGACCTTCCAAATTTTGACAATTTTGACTTGTGTCAAAAGAAATTAGAACTCTTAAAGTTTGAGGCGATATTTTTATAGTGAATAGAGGTTTCGAAAACGGAAAATGATTGTTTTCCGAAATGTTAACCACTTAAGAAAGCTAAGTATCAATATTTAATTATTTTCAATTGATTTTTTTCAATTTTTGAGCAAAATACGATACGTCACTAATTACACTTTCCATTAGGTTATATTACCCAGTAACTTTTTGAGGTGAACTTTTTCGTTTGCCTTTACTACACTTCAGCAAATTCTCTATTGGTTTAGCTTTTATTTTTTCAGGTTGTGAAAGGTTATAAACCCAAAAAACAGTATAAAGAGGTTATTTTTTGTTTCACTACCGATTATATAGTGAAAAAATATGCAATAAATTTGTAATAAATGACGAAAAGTGTCAAGGAGTGAACCTTGTACAGTCTACAGTAATAAATTGAAATTTACAGTACCTAACTGTAAGTGATGAAAAAATAAAAAGATATTTGTGGTCTTCCAATTGCTTCAAATCCAATCTCCAAACCTTATCTCATTCATAATTCATATTATTATCAAAGTCTGAAGTCGGAATTACTGTTGAATGTCGGAAAAACACCCCAGATTGAAGTCAAATATCAAAGTAATAAATGAATATCAAAATGATGGGTATAACTATTTTGCAGGTCTGCAGGTCAGCAAATTGTTCTCAGTAGACATTGCTCTTGTAATTTTGTAGGAGGATACAAATTCTTGCAGGTCGGGTCTGCCAGACATGTGGATTGGAATTTTTTTTATTGAAAATGATTAAACTGGTCGAGATTCATGTCTGGGAGACCCAACCTGCAAGAATTTCTGCTGACCTGCAAGGTTTATTTTCAATTCAATGAGGAATGTGGAATTTTTCCATACTCAATAGGTGGGGCTTTGATTTTTTTGTTGAAAATGATCAACCTGGTCAAAATTCATGTCTGGGAGACCCGGCTTGCAAGAATTTCCGCCGAACTACAAAATGTATTTTCAATTTTTTGAGAATTGTGAAATTATTAAGTGGGAGTTGGAATTTTTTTCTGTCGAAAATGAATGATCCAGTCGAAATCCATAACTGGCAGACCCGACCTGCAAAAATGTCTGCCGACCTGCAAGGTTTATTTTCAATTTACAGATGAATGTGAATTTTTTCCATACTCAAAGGGTGGGGTTTGGAAAATTTTTCTGTCGGGATTCATGCCTGGCAAACCCAACCTGCAAGAATTTGTGTCCTCCTATCAGATTACGAGAGCAATGTCTACTGAGAACAATTTGCTGACCTGTAGACCTGCAAAATGTTATACCCTAAAATGATGAATAGTAAAACTTTGAACAATAATTTCATTTTTTTAAAATAGAATATAAGGTGTAAATGTGAATAGTTTAACGTATAAGAAAACAGCTGCCGAGAGTTTCCCAAATTGCAGGAGCCTAGTTGCCACTGAAATGAGACGATCCAATATCAACAGATCTCATATACCACAGAACTCATTCTAACGTATGTGGTATGTGCACACCGTATGTGTTTACTTGTATACGGTGCTTACGGAAGCCTGGTCACGACATACAATGCTATTGTTACACTGGTACAAATATGTGACGTCACTTGTGGAACGTACAGCGACATTTATTACGTCACTTTTGCAACGTACAGAGATATTATGTCATATTGGTATGCGTAATTTGAAATATAATAAATGGCTGGTTTTCTATTACTTTTCTCTATCCATTTATATATGTTATTAGAATAGTAATTAATTTTTGATTCAATGATTTTTAGCAATGCGGTAGTTTCGTAACAATTTAATCAAGAAATATTTCACAGAGGGTTACAGTCGGCCTGAAATCGTGTTTTTTTGTTCTTTCACCATAATTTATACATTTCTGTTGAGCAGTTACAAAGAATATTGAAAAAATTGAATCTGAAACGAAAAAATGTTGAAAAAACACCCATAGAGGATGTGGTTTTTGGGGTGTTAGAAGAAATTGAAGATGCTAGTGGATCCTGCCTCGGATACAAATCGTTATGGAGGAGGTTAAAACTAGTATATTATATGATATCCAAGTGAAAAGGAATACTGTTTTGGAAATACTAAGGATAGCTGATCCGGAAGGTGTTGAGACAAGGTCACGTGAGAGGACTCAATTTTATATGGCACATGGATGGTTATGACAAACTGAAACCATTTGGTTACGCAATCCACGGAGCTATAGATGGATTTTCCAGAAAACTATTGTGGCTACGAGTAGCTTGAAGTAATAATAATCCTAGGATAATAGCGTCATATTACTTAGAAACAATTAGACAATTGAAATTTGTGCCAACATTGCTGAGAACAGACAAAGGAACTGAAAATAGCATAGTTGGATCTTTGCAGAACTATTCAAGGTATTGTCACAATGTCAATTTAGCAAGATTCAACAATCATATTGAAGGAAAGAGTACTACCAACCAAAAAATTGAATGCTTCTGGTCACAAATGCGACGACAGAGTATAAGTTATTGGATAAGTTTTTTCAAAGTTCTCAAATACAGCATGAACTATGATGATAGTGATCAGCTAATAGTGGAAAGTCTCAGATACTGTTTCGGTTCTATTATTTGGGGTGAACTAGACCTTTTGGTAAAAGAATGGAACACACATACCATAAGGAAACAAAAAATATAGAACTTCCATATGACAATATGACTTGAATCCAGCTAAATTGTCATTGTGATAATACCTTAAATAGTTCTGCAAAGATCCAACTATGCTATATTCTTCAGGGCTCGAACAGTAGTTTCTTGGTGTTGATAATATTACTGTTTTAAAAACCATCAGACATATTAGATACATATTAAAGGAAAATAAAAAACAATGCAACAACCAGACCATTGCAAATCAAACCATAACGACATGAAACAAAGAATATCATATAACTTTAGATACTTACTGCAGAAAGTGTTGTTGGTGTCGTGGTGCCAAAATCAAGAACCACGATCTGTGCAAAAGGTTCTTAGTTTCATCGCACTGATACATTACTTTAAATCTTCCCGATCATACTCAAAATCAAACCAAAACGCAGTTTTACCTATTGAAAAAAATGTAGGTACTTATGTAGGTGAGTACAGTATGCGTTCAATTTAGTTGATTTGCATTTGATTTGGAGTCAACTGATGTTAAATATATTTCAAATACCTGCAGAAAACATGTAGGTAAGACTGTTGAAAAAATATCTATTCAATATTACAAGAAAAGAAATATCTTTTAGACATACATAGATAGCGAAAAATATTTGACTGTGAGCAAGGTGAACAAGTTATATTTTTAGTGAATATTTCAAGGATACAAAGTGAACTTCTGAAAGGTTTGTCCGATAATGAACAATATTTGTCTCTGTTTTTTAGTCCACATTTGATTTATTCCCTTCACTTTTATTTGAATTTTTCTACATGATTGCTTGGCAAATAATTTTCATTTTCAAAATGCCTCCCGCGACAATTCGCTATGTCTTTGAATTCAAAAGTAAGTACCTGTATCAGATTCAAAATGAAACACATATCCTCCCATCGGTTATTAGTGCCATTCACATTACGTCGGGCATCAAGTAACACTCCTGTCGCAAATGCTCAATCTCATTCCGAATTTCACAATAAATTGGCTCACTAGTAGGCGTTAATTTGAATAGCTCACAGACCAGATCCACATTGGGTAATATACGTTAGTCAATAAATATTTGCTAGCAAAATTAATTTACATTCTGGGAGAGTTTCGACCAAGTGATCAACGTACATTTTTGTAAAAATTATTCCAGAATAATTAAAAATAAAAACTGATAATCCAATGATTTCATCCATCCCCATAAATGAACACTGAACAGTAGCCCTGTGAAATGGGTGAATTATATAGCATCTGTCAAAAATATCCCTAGAAATCAAACATGATACAAAATTCTCTAGAAAGTTAATTTTACCCATAAAATAGCTATTAGAGACCTTTTGAAAAAAATTAAGATATGCTGCTGGTATATTTTTCATTTCTGTACAAGAAATAGAAATTTCTACAATTGAAGCAATAGAGGTTTATCATAAAAAATGTTGGTTAGCAACTTGGACTAAACTTTTATTGAGTTATGGTACTTTTTAGTCAAAATGTCAAAGTGACATTTTGCTTTGAAATTGCTTAATTATAGCAAATATTCTCTTACCTATTGTTGGCTGAGATAATGTCTTATTTGAGAGATATTACTGAACCCATAATTGAAGTCGAAACAGTTTTCAAGGTCGGTAGAGAATATTATATTCCAGATACCAGATACCTCTGGTATCTGGAATATAATAGATATCTGTGTATATGCTAATACATAAGCATTATTATATGTACTTATAGTAACATCATCTTCTGTGGGATGTTCACTATTTGATTTTTGACTTATCTGTAAAATAATATGGAAATAGATGGTATGAGAAACAGCGAATATTTTGAGTTTCCGTAAAAACGGTTACTTATGTCGTGCGTTCCATTAAGCGCTCACAACGATCAATCTGCTCTTATAACCGTTCCACATAATGACCGCGGTCGTTGTGGTCGCCTCGAAAACGTCACTCATGACGTCATTACTTTGCTCACAACAACCCATCTGAAAAGATAAGTTCTGTGAGGTAGGTCATCGGTGTTAAGAGAACTGTCAACGAACATACCTAGGTTGACGAACAACGAACAGACCTAGGTTAAAGACAGTCTAGTAGTCGTATGTGGTATCTTGTTTTTATTATATTAAAGTAGTTTATTTAAATACATGGCTTTATGATTAAAATCAATATAACACTCGATAGCTCGAAGAGGACGTTGAGAATATTACGGCGCAATTTTTGAAATATGAAATAAATGTCATTCCTAATTCATTTCTAATTTCTTAATTCATTCCATTCCATTATGAGTAATCAATTGAATAATTACTTTCACATACTGAGATAAATTTAAGAGTAGCATAAATTTAGAGTATAATCTAGGTGTATAATTAGACTTTACATTTTGAAAATTTACATTGTAATATGTGATCGAAAATCATGTACCTGAAATGACTTTTGAATTCTTCATCTGAATAACGATGAAATGCATTCTCATAATCAATAACAAGTGGCCTTAGTTGTTTTCACGATTAAAATTTTATAAAGCTGCATTTCACTTTCTATCTGAACTAGTTTCTGGAGCACTATTGTGACGAATCTACAAATCTCAAATTGTCGTATGAGAGATTTTGATTACATTCAAACTGAAACTTGTTTATACTTTTTTTTCAACATGAATAAAGTTACTTTGCAATTATTGAAACCTATTGTTGAAGTGTACCTACGTAACTTCATTAAAACTTTTACTGCATTTTTTCAACCTCGCCATTTGCAATGTTTACATGAACGATCAAAATGTTCCATAATCCATTCCACTTGAGTTTACGACAGTAACGCTCGCAAGCAAGTGGAACGGAAAAAACTGCCGTTGAGAGCGTGATCGTTGTGAGCGCACGGATGGAAATAATTAATGTTTTCCTAGAGTTTGACATTTGAATTATTAAAGCTAGATGTCGCCCATTTCGTGGTCATTAATTATGGTTTTGGATTTATTCAAAACTGAAGACACCGAAGAAGTCCATGATTTACTGAGTGAATCGACTGAGTTTATTCAAAAACAAATCTCTCACTTACAAACTTTTCTCTGGAGAAACATTTTCAAACTAATAACTCAATGCAAACCTCTAACTTTCTGAAACTCGAACAGTACGACATCATGCACGAATTTGAAATTATTTGAATGAAGTCTTTAAATTTTGCATTAGGTCCTCGAATTGCCTATTGCTGTCCTCACACAGATTACTTCATGGTCCCCAAATTAGTTTGGGGACTCTCCCTAAATTGATGAATTGTCTTGAGTTACAGAAAAAAAATGACTATAGTTATAGTTATATTTTGGCACATTAGCTGTTATCAGTACGCTATAGCGACATTTGGTTGCAGAAACAATACTAATGTATGGAGTCATCAACAGAAGCCAACCACATTTTGTGGTTTCGGTCAGATATCATTAAACTCACCACGAGGCAGCTACAACTACTTGTGCGTGATATCCGAGACCAGTATACAATATAGATGATAATTTTGCGAGTGCATTTGATACAATCAAAAGCTGGGAAAGTTCATGGAACAAAGCACTCAAGAACATATGTAAACCGCAGACACGTGTTTCTGGTTCATTAGCTATTATCAGTACGGTATAGCCAAGAGCAAAGTTAGGCAACGCCTTAGCGTTGTTTTAGTACAAATTATTCCTATCCAAAAATATAAGATTGCTTTATTCATCATGTAAAACAGTTGGTTCGAACGGATTACTGATATCACATCTTCATGAAACATGATGGAAAAATTTAACAATGATGAAACAATAATAGTACGCCACTCGTAAAGAATAGTGTATGTAGAAGAACGCCGGGTTTCGTTTTTCGAATAGAGATGGCAGCAACACTGCCATCTAATTCATGACACATTCGATAATGATTTTTTCTTTCCTACATTTGACATCACACAGACAGGAATATAGTTGATTGTCCAAATCGTTCGATGTAGGAATAGGGACGTCAGTTTCAAAGGAAACCTCAATTTTTTTATACTAATGTATTGTTTGTAGTTTTATTCAGTTCTATATTAATTCATTAAGTGCTGTGGGTAATCCAAGTAAAAAAAAATGTCGGGGGAACGTGAAATCCCTGCAGAGGACAGTATTAGAGTAGTGTGTAGGTTTCGACCATTAAATGATTCAGAAGAAAAGGCTGGGTCAAAATTCATTGTGAAGTTTCCCCAAGGAAGTGATGAAAACTGCATTTCAATAGGGGTAAGTGAGACATTGTATTTTCCAAAAAAATTATTCATTGTTCTCTTTCACTTCAGCACATATCTTGTCAAGCATGTATTTCTGATCTGATGTTCACAGTTAATTTGTACTGTTGTAATTACTTTGAGTGTCTTTTCTTTTGAACATCTTTCCTTAGTTCACTTATATTATTGATTTTTCTCTATCATTGGGGTTATACATTGTTCAAAAACTAAGACAGACACCGACCTTGAATGAAATATTATTCAGAAACTTTAACTTTTCAATTAGTTTACCAAATATCACATTCAAAAAACACCATTGAGATTTCCACATGCTTTCCACAAGTGGAAATGTCACAATGAAATGTTTTTTTTTTGAATACATTACAATGGAATTTCATCCAGTATGGGTCACTTCTATCATATTTTTAACCAAATATCTTATCAGCGAAATTTTCATATCACACTGTGAGTTCTCATATAACAGGAGTTTTAACAATCTTCCCTATATCTCTTACATATTAAATAAATAATTTTGTATTATTTTTGTAAACTGTAAATCAACTCATATGTGAATTAGAACAGAAAAATTCTACTCTCAACTAAGTATGTGGAGAGAATCATCAGAGCATTCAGAACTATATTTTAATGAATATTCATTTTCTCATTATATTTGTGCAAGGAGCAATTATCAACATTGCGGAACATCAATTGCATTAGATATTGTAGTTTAATATTTCAACAGGTTTGGATTACGAAATAGTCTACATTTAGTCACATAAGTGTTCAGGATTGAGGTACCTTGATTTCAACTGAGTTCAGAGATTAGTTTTCTAGTTAACATCAATAGTAGTATTGTTCATGTTCAACCTCAGAAAAAAACATTTTGTTATGAAGTAGCCTGACTCGATAAAATATTTTTTTGTGGTTGGGTTCTACTAGTTCAACATTGCTCACCTATAAAATTCTGGATCAGCTTGTAGACATGAAATATAAGTAGACATCCGCTAACTCCAAAGTTTCAAAATTGAATCAGTTTAGCGTCCACTGATATTTGGCCCTATTTGCAGATGAATATAGCAAATTAAAAGACAGCTGTATTTTGAACTTGATATTGTGCATATTAATTCATTTGGTTGAATGATATTAATATAAGTGTGTCAAAGCTAAAGAAAGGTGATAGGCTAATGGTGAGACTGCTGTGAGTAACTTACGAGTTTATGAGTGGTATAAGTGTTTCCAAGATGGGAGTGAAGATGACTTCAAAATTAGGGCTCAATCGTCCCAGTGGGGGTATTCTGGTTGCCAAAACCAAAAAATGTTTGACAAGTATGGTCAAAATTGACCATACGTTGATTTCCATGGCATAGTGCATCATGAATTCTTGCCACGAGTTCAAACTACCTATAAGTTCGATGCAATCCGAAAAAATGTCTGGATTTGTGGACAAAACACCTGCTCACTCACAATTCATTGAATGTTCATGAATTTTTAGCTAAAAATAATACTGTAACTCTCCAGCCTCCATGATTCTGAAGCTCTCATTTCTGCCATGTTATTCATTGTGCTGGTTTTGGGTTATCCTAGAAGAGGACATTTGAAAAAAATCGTTTTTTGTAATCTCATCTACTCTCAACAGATGCAAATTGTCGAGTTATACCGTAGAATTTTAAGGGTGTAAAGCTTCATAGTACTGCAACATATATAACATGCTCTGTGTATTTTAGTGGAAGGTTCTCTGATTTCCATCAGATGATACCAGGGCCAGAAGCATTGCATTCATGATTGTATATCAGACATTCTGTCTAGATCTCATTCATGGTACTGGTCGGGTCATGGATGTGAAGTAATTAATAAAAAGTCAACTATTTTACATTTATAAACAAGGGCGATGCCACCTCTCCTTATGAAGACTCCATATATGGGATCAATATAGAACTCAATTCCCGAAAATAATAGATAAACGTGGCTTCCCAAGGCGGTCACTTGCGAAACCAAACTTTGATATCGACTGCCGACGAATATAAAAAATTTCGAGGTTTGGCTTTGCAACTGATCACCTTGGGGAGCTTCATTTACATTTGATATTAGGGGATTGAGTTCTCTGTCGATTCCCTCAATGGAGTCTTCATAAGGGAATATCATTGTCTTTGTTCTTCAAGAACAACTGCATCCAGCAATACATTTGTGGTTTAGCCTAACATTAGTGATGATACCTATGGCGGGTCGAAACAGCAATGTCTGGTGATAGATCACAAATTGTTGTGTTTGGGTTCTATTTTACAACTGTGCTATGGATATCAGGGTTGGCCTGATATCAATAAATGGATTTCTTGAATTTTAATCATTGTTTTAAATTGAAAAACATTACCCGCTAAGGATTTAAAAAAAATCAATGAAAATTAACTATCGAACAAAACTAATACAAATTACAATAAATATCCGCTATGAGATCTATTTCTACAGTTGAAACACTCTGAGAGAATACTAATGCCAAAGTGGAGATTTATTTATTTATTATTCAGTACATAGCAAAACCCCTCTTTCACAATTACAGTCATCTCACAATTATAGATAGTTATTACTGAATTTAAAAATATAACGCTAAACTAACTAAAACTAAGGATATTTAGATAAAAAAAACAATAGATATAGATCTATAATCAATGACAAACGATAAAGAATAGAAGTAATACATGAAACAACAAACTCAACCAAGTAGAAAGTAGTTATGTTTTGAAAGAGTTCAGTTTCCAGCAGTTAGGGAAAGATCATAGGTAATAATTTCATTGCTGAGTCACAGGAAACTGGCTAATGAGACTGCCATACTCATAGTTACAGTGATGATGTGGTACTACAAACAGAACATTGTTATGTATTTGGATACTATATATTTTGAAATCATTTGCTTGTAGCAGCAGAGAACAGCACATAGCACATCCATTGTCTTCATTTGTAACTCATTTGCTATATGATCATAAACTTATTTTGAATCTGTTATAAATTGTTTTTGTGCACTATTATAATAATAAATTATTAAAAGGCTATCAACATGGATTTCAGTCTGAAAATCTACAGAATCCGCTATGAACGAATTATGTAATGTGATTTATTCTAGCTAGAATACCAAGGAATATCCTCAGTAGAGCTCAGGAATATCTCTCAGTAGAGCATTCGTTACTCTAAATCATAAGCTTCTATTTCAAAAATTAACCCGAATTGGAGTTCGTGAAAAGATGGGTTTCTTCCTATTTACAAAATAGAATTCAGATTGTCACGATGAATTCATTCAAATCAAATTCAACCAATGTTTCTATAGGTGTACCCCAAGACTCAATACTTGGTCCACTGCTTATCATCATATTTGTTAATGACATGATTTTATAATGTAGTTCCCCTCAAAAAACCATAATTTATGTCGACGATACAAATGATATGATATCACAAGATAATCTGAGCAAAGCATTCATCTGTGTAATGTGTGCGCTGAGGAATTCTTTCAATGGTGCCTGAATAATGGAATGATTTTAAATGCTTCCAAAACATACATCATGCTTTTTCAACAGAAAAATATCAGGTATGATGCAGGCCCTCAATAAGGCACACAATAAAAATGACATTCTCTAGGCTTAGTGTGTGACAGAATTCTCCAAAATACCAAGGAATTCTATGTTATAACCGTTTCAATAGGATCTTTAATGAGTTAAAAAATTTTAATATATTCAAAATAACTTTCAATTATCTAAATGATAATACGTTTTATACAATAGACGAGTACCTCACTTGAATAGAAAAAATTGTGATTTTTGTTTTTAACGAAATGTGTCCCAACCAGTTTGTATAAGAAAGCCCATGGTTTACACCAATAAGGTCCTTACTGAGGTGATGATGCTTTTAGAACGTTAAGGCCCTTAATGAGGTGATGATGCTTTTAGAACGTCATGAAAGATATGGAAATAGAAGATTTCCAGTTAATTTAAGAAGCAAGATAATACAATGAAAGATCTGAAGTATTTAATATCGTCTTTTTGCATTTGGGTGATTATATACATTTTGAAAACAGTCTCGGGAAGATTATTCCACAAGGCCGCCGATTTCAAAACGATACCGTTCCTGAAAAGTGTAATTATGGAGTGAAGTCCAGCGTGATTGGTTTATCCAGTTTTCAGGGTACTTATAACATATTCTACTCTCCATAAAATTAAGCAGGCTGTCACTTCCTGCTTAAGTATTTGTGGAAAAAAGACAAGGTACCAACCCTCTACCGTTGCTTAGACTATTAGGACTGACAGTAATGTTTGAATCTCCAATCAAGCGGATGTCTCTTTTCTTGATAGAATATACTAAGCATGCTTTGGGAGGAACTCCTGAGTGCTAGAAATGATTCTGCTTTGATCTTTATGAGTATCAAAAAATGGTTCACTTTAACATTTATCAGCCATCAAAAGTCTGTAAGAACTTTCAGTTCCAACTAATAGTCTGAGAAACTTGCTTACTATTCTAGCATCGTTGTTGTACCTAGTTACGTGATATTTTTATTTATTTATTTTATTTGTAATACAATACTCTACAGGACATAGCCCAATTACAGAGCAGGGAATAACAGAGTATAATGAATACATCACAAACAAGTGACTGTAAAGTCTACAAACACTACAAACAATACCAACAAGTGACTATAAAGACTACACATTTTATATTTGTTATAGGTGGCAAAACAATTATTTTAGGAAGTGGGATTTTATGTTTGACAATTTGCAACTAAATATATCTAAATTATCGCTAACAGAATTTGTCACTTTACACATGGTATGGACGGAGAATTATCCAGAACATTTGTGCGAGATATTTTTATATAGAAAGTACTCGGGTGTCTGGAACAGATTCTAGGAATGCAAATATTAAACTTTTCTAGTAATGTTGGGCAGTCAACTATGCTTTTGATAATGTTATAGGTTAGTGCAACACTATAATATTCACGCTTTTTTAGCAGTTTTAAAAATCGTTGTTGAATTACTTCTATTCTATCAATGTGATATTGATGAAAGGGGCTCCACACAAGTGACGCATATTCTAACTTTGATCTTATGAAAGCATAGAATAAAGTTTTTAAGGTTGAAGTTTCTTTGAAATCACTACTGTTATGTGCAATTAATCCGTACAAACGACAGGAGGAGGTTACAACATTATCGATATGCCTATTAAATGATAGTGCAGTGTCAAATGTGACGCCGAGATCAGTTAATGTTTCTGGTCTCATCAGGGAAACGTTTTCTATTGAATAATCAAAGATCAAGATATTCGTTTTCAAACTGTAGGACATGACCTTACATTTGTCCGGATTCAGCGACAAGTTATTTTGATAACACCATTCTACAACCCGTTCTACGTTTGCTGAGAGGTTCACATAATCATCTGTGATCTCAACGAAGCAGTATAGTTTTAGATTATCAGCATAAAAAAGGAAATACACATCTATAACATCTGCAATATCGTTAATGAATATATTGAAGAGCAACGGTCCCAGATTTGAACTTTGTGGAACACCGGAAGAAGCACTATATTCCGTAGATTTGAAACCATTGAGCTGAACATATTGTTTTCGATTCCGTAGATAGGACTGAAAGAGTGGGTTTAAGGATGGAGATAATCCAAAGGCTACTAGTTTTTTCAGTAGAATGCCATGGTCAAGCCTGTCGAAGGCCTTAGAAAAGTCTGTGTAAATAACATCAGTTAGGGCCCTATTGTCAATAGATTCAGCAATATGTTGGGTTAAAATCAGAATATTGGTGACCGTTGAACGATTTTTCATAAAACCATGTTGGTTGATACTTATATTGCAACTAACATGCCGATATATAACTCGCTCCAGCAGAATTTCAAAAACCTTTGCAAAGTTGCAAATAATAGAGGTAGGCTGATAATTTGAAATATATCATCTATCTCCTTTCTTGAAAATGGGACAGCCGTTTGATGATTTCCAGATCCTTGGTATTGTAGCCGATTTTAAGCAGATATTAATTAGTATAGATAGAGAACGAGCAAGCACAAGTGCACAATCTTTAAGGATGAAAGCTGGAATGTCATCCGGACCAGTGGTCTTTTTAGGCTTGAGCGACCTTAGTGCTTCGTATACTTCATTTTCACTGAAGCTTGATATAACAAGATAGTGATTATTATCAATATCAGAGTTTGGTTGCAAAGGGGAAGAAGCGGAATACGATTGTTTGAAAATATTGGCAAAACCGTTTACCATATTAGAGGGCCCCTCCAGCAAATGACCTTCAAAATTCAATACTTGTGATATAATAAAGGTATAATAAAATAAAAGATTTAATACTTTCTAGTGGAAACATTCCCATACTGTGTTGATGCTTTATTTATTTACACTTAGAAGCAGTTTCTGGAGCTGTAGTGTTCGTAGAAACTGTTGGCAAAGAATGTTACATGAATCTAGTTTTAAATTCTAGTATTGAAAAAAGAAATCGTTATTATGGCTACACCAAGTCAATTTATGTAAACTTATCATTCTCAAATTAATATTTGGAAAATGTTACCTAAGAAAATTGTGGCTAAAGTTCATACTTTTGTCTTTTTCTAAAATGGGACTAATTCCGTTTTCTTCACACAAGTTTTGAATATTTTTAGGTAAATTCGCAAGAGTTTTGAAATAATTGTATTATGCTTGGCTCAAATAATAAGACTTTGTCGTTGGTATGACTTGCTCCTCGAAACCACGCTCTTCATAAGTACTATTAATAACCATTTTTTTAACAGATACTATAAAAATGTTTTATCCAGCCTAAATTATAAAGTCTCTGAATACCACTTAAATACTATATTCAGTCGGATTATTTCTTCGAAGGCAGTTTCAAGTGATGTTGCACACCAGTTTTGAATATTTTTAAAGAAATTTGCAAGGGTTCTGATATAATGGTATTATGCTAGCCTTAAATAATGAAGATTATCAGTGTAACTATTTTCCGGATTTGAAGCCCGTGAAATTTTGGAATTTTTTCCTGACGTTTCGATGGCACGAGTGACTAAGTGACTAATGTAATAATACCTGTACCTGGATTTGGTAAATTGTCAATAACGTTCGTTGACCCTTTTCCACCTGCCGTAATGCTGTTTTATTATTGAACTTCTTAGAATGGGATTCCATTTCGATTGAGGTCCACAGCTTCTTTTCTGAAAGAAATAATCCGTGTGTTAGTGGATTTCTATTGCCCCCCGTACCAGTCGGGGGCGCAATAAGTTCCGTATTCTCGAATAGAATCCTGTGGTTACCTTCACTGAGCGCCACAGCTGACGTGTCTGGCCTACGCCGTTTCTTTCATGCTCCTTCAGTCATGTTTCCATGGATCTTTTGGTGGTTTTGATGTATACCTTTCCACAAGGACACGGTATGCGATAAATCCCTGCTGCTGATAGTGGATCCCTTTTATCTTCAGCCGACCTGAGGCTTTGTTGAATCTTCTTAGTGGGTTTTTAATGTTGTGTTTTCCTAAGAGTTTTCTAAGTATGTCTGTGACCCTAGGGATATGAGGTAGATACGTGCGTGCAGTCATCTGAGCCTTCTCCCCGTTTCGAGCCGTAGAAGTTTTCAGTTCGTGGCTTTGTTGATCTCGAGTTCTCTGCATCCATTCGATCTCAAGTTCACTTGAAGATGTTTCAGTTCTTCTTCTAGATGTTCTGGCTTACATATTCTTTGAGCTCCTTCCGTTAGGGTAGAGATGACTCCTCTCTTTTGACTAGGATGGTGGTTCGATAATGTGTGCACATGTATCCACAAATGTATCCACAAATACACGGATAATTTCAACAGAAAAGAAGAAGATGCGAACCTCAATCGAAAATGGAATCCCATTCTAAGAAGTTCAAGAATAGCAAACATCATGACGGCAGGTAGAAAATGGCCAACTAACTTTGTTGACAATTTACCAAATCCCGGTGCAGGTATTATTACACTAGAATACCTGAATTAACAGAAATACGTTATACGTAATGTACCCAAGACAGGTACTGGTATTAACAGACCAAACTGCAGCTGTAATATCCAGTCATCGGAGATATTAGCTCAGGATGTATAAACTTATGAGGAAGCTAGCCACTCTCGCCAGCGAAACGCAGGAAGAAATTACAAAAACCCACGGCCTTCAAACCCGGAAAATAGTTACACTGAAAACCTCGGCCGCGAAAGCCTTAACCATTTTAATGAAGACTATGTCTGACTGGAAACCCGAAAAGTACTAATAATAACCAAAGTTTTCCAACAGATACTATAGAAATGTCTTCACAGTATTGCTAATGGGGCGTTTCTTTCCCGCTTTGGAGACTTTGTTCACGAGCGTAGTCCAGCTGCTGGATGAACGAGAAGCGTCTGCAAGACTGTCCTCACATAAATGTCTATCCTTGCATACATATGTCTGTCGGATACAATTCAATGCCCAGCTTGGTAGTGGCCGGGAAGTAGTTGCTTTCCGGCATGCACTTAATAAAACCTGTTATGTAGCTATGACGGGAGAGATGCGTGTTTTGAGATTTCATTTTGAAATATTCATTTTGTCATACCAGAATTGGAATTGCTATTAAATGATGACTGACATAAGCATACTAACGACAAGCTTATTGATTTATTTCAAGCTTATTCTCAGACATGAATGAATATGATAAGGTTCGTTTAGTGAGAGAATAATCTGTTAAAAAAAAGTCTATTCATGATCCTTAGTTGGACTTACCAGTTTAACTGTGAAGATTTATAATTATTATCATGAATAGAGTTATTGATTTTGACCAAGCAGTGGGTCAGCGTATTCAAAAATATTGAAAAATGGCCAAAGAAGACGGAATTATAAAATTATCTAAATTTAGGGGCCGTAAAGAATAACAAAGTATAAATCTGTTACTTTAGCAAATTATATATTGTTAAAGATATTATTTAATTAAAAACCGTTTGATGAAAGTAATATAGGTTTATAAACTTTTCATAAATCGTTCCGATGTGTCCTTTACTTTATACAAAAATAGATTCATTGAACTACAGAAAAATTTAGTGACGCCAAGTAATAAAATTAAACGATGTATAATGCGAAAGTGATGTACATTCGTTGACTCTCAGGAAGTGTTTCGTCATAGTCTTTGGCTGAGCGTGAATCTGTTTTTTCTCCATCAGAATAAATACGTATACGTTATAGATAGAAATAAAATTCCGCTTGTATCATATCAGAAATATCCTTAGAAGTTATCGACTCTCCCAAAAGTGCGTATTTGCCGATATGTCGATAATGCTATTTATTATACAGTGTTTTCAAATCCGGACGTCCAGAAAGTTAGTTTAGTACAATTAAGGCACTCTTATATCTTACTGCGTTATCTAAAGGAACAATTCGTTCAGGCCATTCTCAACTCCCTACACTGCAGGTTAAAGGATTGACAGCTCAGAAAACAAATAAATCTCCTGGCCAATACCATGAAGGACGTTGGATTATATTCGACAGGTGTCAGTGCAGGATTCTTCACTGAAGTTATTCCTGCAAATGCTGTTGGCGAAACAACTGCCGCGATAGATTTTCAATTATTGGAACACACTTGCAGACCAGTTTCGGGCTGTTTGGCTGTTTTGTTGTTATCTTTGAACCACTCATTATGTTTTCGATTCATTACAATCCATTACATAAACTTCAAGGAGAGAAAATGAAAGCGTGACTCTCAATTCAATAGTTTCTATTTTGCGGTTAATTGATTACCAATTCCAAAAGACGGCACCTTCAAATGAGTGTTGTTGAAACGGTGATTGTGATAGTTATTCTGGTTGAAAATTCGTGAAGGGTGGTGACGCTATATATAGCATTTTCTTTAAGCAATTTAATACGATAGATACTTACAGGAGCGTTAGGAATCTTCCGACAATTTCTAATGTAACGTAAATTTTTCTGTTAACTACATGAAGCACTGAAATGACGCGAATGAACTATTAATTTTCCATAAGTTGTATGAACCATTTCAGTAGGGGAGATATTACATTGGAAGCCTATTTTTTATTTAGCACGATGTTTTTCAGATGATCATGAAGACTTAGAATAGTGCTTAATTTTTTATCTGGGACCTTTTTTTGTTATTTTTTTAATATCAGTCACGTTATTATTGATAGTTTCCAATACTGTTCATGATTCAAAAGAGGTTGCCAAACTGAAAAGTTGAATAAATATTCGCCAGAATGATGAATGTTATTACGTTTTTTAGGTTTATTCGAAGAAACTGGCAGTCTCATCTATTCGAAATATGTTTAATATTCCCTATTAGACAGAGAAAATTTTTTTTTAAAACTATTCTTGTATACATCACAGTCATCTCTTCACCGCTATTCTTATATTTCTCTTGTAGATATCAGTGTCAAGATGAAAAAATGAAATGAACGATACAAGTTCATTGCCACTACTCTCAAATCATCGCTACCGATGCTACCTGTAAACACAACCGGAAAAGATCATCCGGCAGGCTTAAGAGTAGTCAGTGAATCGAATCCAAACTTGAAAAACTGGAGTTAAATAAAAATATGTTTCAAAGGCAAACTTATTTATAATACAAGAAATATCCAAATTCTGGGATGTTATTTCCAATAAGAACATTTTGGAATTGCAGATATGAAAATGAATTGAAATCACCTTCATTTTTTTTTGGCTTCGGACTTTTCAGGGGCATAAAATATAAAAATTTATAGGAAACGAGCCAATCTATACTAATACTATGAACGTGAAAGTTTGTGAGGATGTATATGTGTCTCTTTCACGCCTAAACGACTGAACGGATTCAGATGAAACTTTACATAAATACAGCTCATACATCAGAATAACATATAATAGGCTACAATTTACGAAGGTCTTGTGTAGATATGGTCATAATACAGTGCTTTTCAGATAAAAGTATCCACCTTTAATAACTTTTGTAATACTGGTATTTAGGAAAAATCCAAAAACACGTCAAT